>JAQIWH010000095.1:0-77307 GCA_034695005.1 Cryptops parisi | reverse complement strand
ATCAGCCAATGGTTGACGAGCGTACCTCTCACACGTTTCAGTTGCTGTGTGATCAGTGGTCACACAGTGATCACCTAACTCGCCCCTTGACTGCCTCAAGCTAATTCTGTGTCAGCTTATGTGAAATGGAGTATAGGCCACAAGCTAGGCCCATGTGATGAGACACGGTTTTCCATAATAATCTCAATATTAAAATTTTGACGCTTGCAACGTTATTCTGGACAATTTTTCAATTATAGCTGTAATATACAGTGTATTATAACTGTATGTCCGTCAAGTAATAATAATAATGACAAGTCTATAAGTTAACCCGTTAATACTGGCGAAATTAATTCCAGAAACATTCTGATTCACTCTAATTTGAGATCCTATTTTATTTATGCTCATCTTTGCTTACATTCACATTGTTTATGGTCACCATAATTTATGATGATCCCAGTGGAGTTTATTCATGTTGGTATTGGTAACGTATACTGTATACAGTGTGTCCCATCGGCAGTTTGTTATGAAAAACGTTTAGCCAACAAGAAGTATTTATTATAATAAAAAATTAATTAACCATAAATAAACCACAAGATTAACTTATCTGTCATGTTATAACAACCTGAAATTAAATAAAAAATATAAACAAAAATTGAATCCCGACAATGGTTACATACACTGTAGTACAATTCAAAGGCTCGGTGCAGTGACTGGGTAGCTCCAATTTTTTGTAGCAGTGGCGCCACCTCCGCTCAGAACAACAGGTATACAGGGTGTTCTAACCATGACTTACCAATTTTATATTCGAAAAGCTAATATAATAAAAATTCTGAGTTTTGGATATGATAGGATCTGAAGGAAGGGGGTCTTTTGAGTGGTACTATTTTCATTGACCTTGAAATTAATTTTAAAAAATAGCAGTTAAATTTTAAACAACGCATCGTAGATATCGAATCATTTTTAGAAACTTTTAGACAATAGCTCATATAGTTCAGAATCGACTGTCGTTTCATTTATGTCCAACAATCCAACTGAAACGTATTCAACGCAGCGATTACACCACACTATGGTAATGCAGCAACTTCACTGCATACAATTTTGTTATGCAGTAAAGCTACTGCATTAACATAATGTGTTGCAATCGCTATTATTGGATAATTATTTTTTTTCTAGTTGAATTTTGAAAATAAACGACAGTCGATTCTGACTATATGAACTATTGCCTACAACTTTCTAAATATGACTCGATACCTACGAGTACAACGTACCTACGAGTACAACGCATAGTTTAACAACGCAATTTTTGAAAATTAATTTCAAGATCAATAAAAATAACACCATTCGAAAGACTCCCCCTCCAGATGCTATTATAACCAAAACTCAGAATTTTCATTGTATGAGCAATTCGAGAATAAAAATTGGTAAGCCTTGACTGAGACACAGATGAACAGGCAGATAAATACGCGCACAGACCTGGGTTAATTTTTATTATACGGTACCGTATATAGTAATATTTCCAAAATCTAAATTCCCAATCCTTTACAACTCTCTTACTACTTAACTCGATTAACTTAAAGATAACAATGTCTGGAAATACACAAAGGGAACGAAAAACAAAGCCATACCAAAGAAAGAAGCTCTTTTTTTTCCAGAAAACTGTGGGATGGTACCCTACTATTTTCTACTCTTCGTTCGATAGGTAGTAATGGGTAAAAGGTGAAAAGAGGAGGACTTGTGGTGAGAATTCTAGTAGGGAAGGGGGAAAAAGGGAATATCAGACGAAAAAAAATATAATACCCCCAAAGCTAAACAAGTTGGAAGCATTTTTAGCTGGCAGCGGTCACCTTCTTAGATGGACGTGTAAGCTTTACCACTAGTAATTCGTTGCTTACCGGCTGTCGTAACGCAGGGTAGAGATAAATACTTGTTTTCTTATATATATTTTTTTGTATATATAGATTTTCCCCTTTCAAGTTATTTAGGGATGAGGAAATAGCGCGAGCGAAAAAAAAGAAGGGGAAAATACCAAAAAAAAAAGTGATACTGTTTCGAACTGAAAACTTTTTGCTTAAGGGTGATACTCTTTTATAAGGGTGATATTATGTTTAGAGAAAAAGAAAAAAAAAGAGTACCTGAAAAAAAAATTATATGCTCTAATATAATTGAAGAATGTATATAGTGTATATACGTATATATAAAAAAAATTGGATTTTATGGTTGTAAAGTGGCAGAAAGTGTACAGTTTTCTTTTTCCTTGGGAAAATTTTTAAAATTATATATATAAAAAAAAAAAAACGGAGAGCTTCTTCTTTTTTTTTTAACAAAAATAACTTATCTGTACTTAAAAAAATAATAGGGTGTTGATTTTTTTTTCTGTCATGTATGTACGTTTTGAAGAAAAAAAGTTTAGAACAAAACTTCCTAGAAGTGAAAACGAGAAAAATTCTCATTTCAAGCGCATTATAGATTTAAAAAGCGATACAGGGTGGGCCAAAACTCAAATTTTTGTATTAAAAAAATTGTATATAAGACACGTCAAGAAGAGTGGATAAATAACACAAAAAATGAGTCTTGGTCCACCCTTAAAATGAAGTCATCACTTCACAAAGTGTTTTAAATGAGAATATTTTTATTTTGCTTCCAGGAAGCTCTGTTCTTAAACACTTAACCAGTAGTCATCCACTACAGATGACTACTGGTAAACTTTTGTATACGGTATACAAGGTGAGCCAAAATTTACTTTCTGGTTTTATTTTGCTTTAGTTTACCTATTATACACAATTGCTTAAGTTAGTTTTGGCTCACCTTGTACATAAAAATTACTAGTTAACTATTCAGCCGTTCAAATAAAATTAACATCACTCAATGATATTCATCCATCTTATATGCTATTGTTTATGCAAATTACAATGTCGTGGCTAATTCGTAATTAATTCATAACTGTAACTGGTGGTTGACTACATATAACAAGCACATTAAAATGCTTTTTAAGCATACTCTTTATATACTGGTATCTAGCGTCCGCCATATTAATTTTTTAATTGATAACAATGTAGACAGTGACACTCGTGAAACTAAAACGAATCCATGGACATCTTATTCATCAAGTTCCATTGAGTCATTTAACCTGTAAGAAGGTCTAAAGAATAATGGATATATGGCATGTAGCGTCCGTCACATTGCTTTTTAATTGAAGCATCACTCGATAAACTAAGACGGATCCATAAACACCTCACTCATCAAAATCAATCGAGTCGTTTTGTTTTCATATGTAGAAACTCATAACCCACTCACAAGTGAAATTATTATAAAGAGTATAAAAACAAGTATATTCAAAATGATTTTTAGAACGCTTTAAATATAGTTTCGCTTTATGCGAGTTTAGAATTTTACGATCTTTGACTAATTCGATATTTAATCTAGTTTTGAGCAATTTTAAATTTATGCGAATTGACATTAATGCGATCGTTGAACAATGTGATATTAGTTTTGAGTGATTCTATTTCCGATTTCCGCAATTTTTTATTTGATTTATGCGATTTTTTACAATGGATTTATGCACTTTTCGATTTATGCGATTCTCACTTTATGCGATTTTTTTGTCCATTGGACTATACAATTATCATAATAAACGTCTGTAGATGGCAGTATACGTTCAATTCCCAGCTCACTCAGTCACAAAGTCACTCACAAGTGAAGCTAAAACTTATAAAAACAATACATTTACAATATTAAACTTTAACTATTAACAAATTTAACTAGGTATTCTAATCAACAATCATTAACAAGATGTTCACTTTAAACACTAATAGTTAGACAATGTTCATTTTACTCCCAATTATCCGGCACTCCAACCAATAAAAATTTCATGCAACCGGCATCTTAATCTAATTTTTGAACATAAACAATAGACGTAACCGTAGATTACTAGAACATCGCAATGTATATTTAGACCTTAATCGTACGTAACAGTAGTACTGCGCGTAAAAGTCAACCTTTCAAGTTAAACGCTCTTTCCAAAGGAACATTTAACATTGTTTTTCTCTCAGATAAGAAAAAGAAGAAAGAAAAAAAGAGATGGGTAGTGATAGATAAACAACTTTCTCATGCCAAACCCCACAATGATCGAAAAGGTGATAGGCACGTTCCACTACCATCTGTTCGATGAGATGAAGAAGGAGAAGAAAAAAAAATTGAAAAGAAAATGGAAGAACAAAGAGAAAGAGAAGGGATGAAAAACATGTTTCCAACATCAAAAGAGACACTGTGACTCTGAAACCATCATTTTCTTATACAACAACATAAACTGCAACCCATTTCCCCCCCCTCCTATCTTTACACACTAACCTATGAACAACCACCAATAGCCTCTGAAGAAAAAAACAACATTTTCTGACCAATTCCATTACCAAGCCAAAATGTATTTCCCCCACCCCTTCGCATCTTTTCCCCTAGTTGACACAGTGAACACCAAAAAAAAAAGGGGGTAGAGTAAAAATTTGTAGTATAGAAGGTATCCAACAGATAGATCGACATTCCATTTTTGGACCAAGTTTCCCCCCCAAAATCGCCATCCAATTACGCAATTGGTCACACACCCCACCCCCTTTTTTTCTTTTTAAGGGGTTAGTCCATTTCCTCCCTCGTTTTGCATCAACACCATCCTCATCATCTGCATGGTACCAATCCTGGACTTTGGTCACATTCGAAACTCGAGGGACCCGTTTTCGGAGCTGGGGGCACACAAAACGACCACCACCACTACTACAGTACCCACACCAAACACATACAACCCACCTTTACTTTTACGATCCCCTATCGGAATGGGATGGGACTTTATAGTTCCGCGTATCAGAAAAATAACCGAGATTTTTATTATGACCGTTCGGCTGTGGCTTTTTGCGTGCGTTGCATTTTTACGAGATTTGGATCGAACTTTGTGTGTGTATGTGTAGTAGGAAGAAGAAGAAGAAGAAGCATTTTCAACCACTATTACAGTCTCTCTTACTACGACTACACTCGTTGTAGTAGTAGACGTTGTAGAGAGATTAATCATTCTGTGAAGATTCGCAATGGCGGTTGGTTTTACAGCTACTTGCGGGAGTCTAGTAGAAAAGACGGTTTAATTAAATAGAGACCCCGAAAGAGGTTCCCAAAGGACTCCATCCTTAGCCCGTAAAAAAAGGTTTCTACTTGGCTATTGCCATTTCGTTTCAACATATTCTATTACTTACCAACTTATATGAACGATAATGAAAGAAGAAGAAAAAAAGGAGACCATGAATTTTCAACGAATTGGTGAAAAATATATATTTGTTATATGAAAAACGGAAAACATTTATTGAAGTCGACATAAGAGTGTAATGCAGTATAAAAAAGAAACCTATTAAAAATCGGGAAATGTGGTTTTAGTTTTCAATTTCTTCTTGTGGGTATTGCCATTTAATTTCAACATAGCCACTAACTTACTTATACGGTATGTACGATAATAAAAATATATTGATGAAGTTGGTGAAATATATACAGTATATATATTTTTATGATACAAAACCAAAAATTTATTGAAGTCGACATGAGTGCATTTAAAAACAAAATATTAAAAAGCTATATATTAAAAGCCGGAAATGCGGTTTTAGTTTTGAATTTTTTTTTTAATGGTATAATAATAAAACAATATAACTTACTATAAGCATATTTATTCATTTATTTATTATGTGAAAAATATAATAACAAAGAACGGATTTTAAAATAACCCTGACTTTGTGATAAATTCATATTTATCGATACAGTCTTCCAATAAATCGCCAAATATGTAAGACGAGGAAGTAACCCGTGCTATAGCACGTGAGAATGCACTCTGATTTGAGATTCCAATTTTATTCTCATATTTTTGTACACTCGCGTTGTTTGAGTTTTCCTTGTGCTAAGTGTTTTTAATTGTTGTGATAGAAACATTCTTACCACGAACCAGACACATACTGTAGATAAAGATAAACACTTGTCTTTTATATAATT
The DNA here is from genome assembly GCA_034695005.1 of Cryptops parisi. Lineage (NCBI taxonomy): Eukaryota > Metazoa > Arthropoda > Chilopoda > Scolopendromorpha > Cryptopidae > Cryptops > Cryptops parisi. The sequence goes on along the minus strand of JAQIWH010000095.1, from coordinate 71,310 downwards.
TAACATTTGTGCATCTAAAACATAGAAATTTAGATTTTTAAAATACCCCTCAATTTGTTTAAAAAAAAGGAGTGTATTCACCGATATAAGATTTTCCAATTAATTTTACATTATATACTGTATAATTTATACAACAAAAATGGTTATACATGTATGTGTGTTACCAGCAATGTGTATAATCCAGGAATTGTATATACTTTAGAATGCCAGCCTATTTTGGCAAAGTATGAAATTAACAATAAAAATGTAATGCGAAAGTTTAGGTTAGGTTTAAATATAGATCTACATTTGCTTAAACTTTTTTATCAAAAATTTGTTAACTAACCTTAACTAACAGTAAAGATGTTATTTTTATTTTGCCTAAAAAAAAAGGCTAGGCATTTTATACAATACCAGCCTATGCATATATATATATTACATAATGCCTATACATTGCCAGTAATATATACATAAGCCTACATACATATGTATATTAAAAAATATAACTGATACATATACTTATACACATATATACTTGTATATTAACACATTCACACGTTTAGCTTGTAACAGGTTAACATCATCATCAAAAATCATAAACCCATATAAACATACGCAATTATTTTTTACACATAAGTAAAAGACATCTTAATATATTTTAAATATAGCAAATTCACCATTGTAAAATACAATCTATTTTGGCAATACATTCACCGATACTTTATATTAACGTGTACCATCTATCAACTTTTGTACAAGAAAACTTTCCAGCAGCATCAACTTTACAACAACTTCACACCAGAGGACAGCAAGTGTCAATCAAGTAAAACACACAGTGTGTTGTGGTAGAAATCAAAATATTTGACCTGTGCCCTAGTCATCTTACCGATAATGAAATATTTCTTTTCTAACGCTAACCTCGACACGACCTTTTCTAAGCGAGTAACTTTATGGTTTCTCCAACAATTTTCTAATATTGTATCGCGTTGACTAGCCTCGGGCAACGACGACAGTTGAATATTCCAGCAATGTCGGATTAAGCTCATTCATTATATATGCATTAATTTCAAAAGAAAAAATAAAGTGTTGACTCTTACCCATTTTGTTTGGATGTCAACGTGAACAACCCTTTGGCAGTTCGTCAAAGACGGGGACCCGGTGAGTTTACCAACTTTGTTATCAAGCCATCTGAATAAAATATACAAAATAAATATTCAATGTAAAAATGAAGTTTCATAAGAAAATTAAAGTAGAATCAAATGCTATAATCAGTTTCACATTGAATACTAAACATCAACACTACCAAAATATTAAATTACCGTTGTCACTAAATTGTTTCTTGAAAAACAGTGTAAGTGAATTGCAACTTACGTTCAATACATAAAAAGATGTAAATTTTGAAATATCGTATTTTATTATATCCAATTACAAATATTATGCGTCTTAGTTACTAACTATTTACAATCAACTTAAAAATTAGTTAACAACACAATTTAATAAGACTTTACTCTTGAAATAAATACTATTCTCCAGTGAAAACCGAAACCAGAAACTGAAAAACACTATCTTGTTGCTGTCGCCCTCTCTTGCTACAAACGTGAAACTCAAAAAAGTCACCAATTTGTGGTCCCAGTGAAAATGTTTATCTATTATAAGCCAAGTCAAGTCATACTAATCACATACTGGTAACTATCATCAACAAATTGACTGTACAAATTAAATTATTAATCATTACGTAGAATCTATAATATTAAGAAAAAATTTTAGTGCCCCCAGAAGTTAGGCTGCAATCTTAAACTGTGACGTCATTGAGTTTTAATAGGGCTAAAGTTAATTTTTTAGTATTTTATTTTTTTTAATGAATGAAGATATTTCGCCATCTTTTCAAAAATGTGAAAAAGCTCAGTTTCATTCGATATAAACAAAATGTTATGATTAAAATAAAACTTTATTTGAATGTTTTTATGTCACTTAACATCAATAGGCATAACAGAGCATTAGTTAATCCCATGTTTAGTTATGTACTCACCATTGACATTTCAATTTTCCCTCCCGTTTTTCATTGACGTCTTTTTTTTTTCATAACCACGATCACTAATAAATTGCTGGAACTCAATAGTTGCATGAATAATGATATGAATCAATAGTTAAGATATATAAAATTAAAATACATGAAGTTTCATTTATAATCATCATCGTCAAAATCGATCATCCATTAAAACCACTAATCAAACGAAGCCGCCACTTCTCGCGATTTCTCGAATCAAACGGGAAGATCCGCCTTCGCTAAAAGAAAGCGAAAGCAAATCCTTTAGTGGGGGATGGGGTAGTGATTCAATTTTCTATTAAAATTTAAAAAAGTGAAATAAAAAAAAATGAAAAATAAAAAAATTATTAATAAAAAATAAAGGAAAACTCGTAGTACCATTAATCAATTATAAATGTGATTTTGTTTGTTTTCTTTTAACGAACCTATATCTAACCCGGACTTTAAACCCATCTACTGAACTTTCGTTTTCGATGCCGCCATTTGAGGACTTAAAAGCGCATGTTTGCTCTAAAGAGATTGAAAAATAAAAAATAGTAGTTTATGAAGTGGTGTTAACAACTTTGCATTTCATAAATTCCTGCAAACCATAAAAACATTTTTTTTGGTAAACCGAGCTTAAATGTACCATACAAGTAAATAATACGAGAGCTATACTGAAAGTAATGCATAAAAAGTGGGCTTAATATTTTTACTAACTGACATAGGTCGTTTAAAGTGCACATGTTCTACAAGGGTGTTGCAAAATCATTTTCTTCATTGCAAGTGAAACGTGAATAATGGATTCCAAGCAGAGGCAACATGTCATCATTGAGTTCTTGATAATGAATGGGTGGGTGTAGTGTGTCTGACATCCACAGAAGGGTGATGTTTACAGAGATGACACCGTTGACAAGGAAGAGCAATAGGCACAGGTGGATGAAAATTTTTAAAGAAGGTGAAACCAGCAGTGGAAGACAAACCACGCAGTAGGAGACCATCAACTGTGACCACTGACACGAGTGACTCAAGAAATGGATACAACAGTGCACACCTGTGAACATTTCCCAAGGTAATTCGAAAGTTGGGTTCAACGATGGCGCAAATGCATTTCGTGCGATGGATACTATTATATTGAGTACTACATTTCTATATATGAAGAGTCACTCTTAACATGTACAATTTGAACGATCAAACAAGTTATCATCACTTTCTGTACGGCCCTCGTACGACCTACAAGGTAGCGATGCGCTGTGATATGCTGGAAAGCCTTCAAAAGCTGCAGCATTGCGCTGTACTACACTTTGTGTCATACAGAAAAGCTAAGTGTTCACTTTAGAAACTAAATGAACTCCATGGTGAATCGGTGTTCACGAGACCTCGGATTAATATACACTAAAAACATGATGAAAAATATGCACTAAAAACCCTCGAAATATGCACTAAAAGCATAAAAATATGCATGCAAAATGTCACGAAACTGCTCAAAATATGCAGTAGATAATGATAATATGCAATTTGTTTTTTAGGTGTCCTGCAAAATCACCAAAATTCAAAGCATTTTATTTTTAGCATTTTATTCCCGTGTTGTAGAATTTGAAATTTTTTGTTGCATGAAATTCAAAAAATATTTTAAAAAAAAAACAACCTAGGTTTACAATAGAAATTTTATGAAAATAAATACTAAAACAGAAATTTTATGGAAATAAATGCTAAAATATGCAGTAACACCTGAAATCTGCAAAAATATGCACTAACATCTGAAATATGAAAAATTATGCACTAACATCTGAAATGTGCAAAATAAAATGTAAGCATTGTACTTGTGCAACAATGAATAACAAATCCGAGGTCTAGTGATTACATCACGTGATGCAATTAAGATTAAACACCGTGGTCGGTGATTGAATGACTTTGTACTCTTCACTAACTTTTTCATTTTATGACATTTTAGCAGAAATATCTGGTGTCACCAAACATTAAACTTGCTTTTTTTTAAACAAGTTGTATTAGCTTCACTTGCGAGTGACGTTGTGATTTTGTGAGTGAGTGAGCTGAGAATTGAACTGATATCAGCATCTAAAAAACGTTTATGATAAATATAGGCTACTGTATAGTCCAATGCACCAAAAAATTCGGCACTGCTGAATTTTCATGTATCAATATACTATGTTTTGTTCATTCTTTAAAAGAGCTATTTATTTTTGCATGTTATAAAAAAAACATAACTATAAACATACTTTACAAAAAAAAAAAATTCTTGAAAAGAGATAAAAACAAAAAATTTACAAAAAAACAAAAAAGTTTTGTCTGTACAAACACAAGAACTATACAAGTATTGTTTTACATATTCACACATAACCTATGTTACAGGTCAACACGAATTCGGCTTTTTCACAGAAAAAATTTACTGGTACTCACTGAAACACACATAAAAAATTGCACGCAAAAAATAAGTGTTTTCTAACATTAAAAATAAAATAATAAAACACAAAAAACATAAAAAACAAAAATGTTTCTGAATTAAAAAAAAAAATCCTAGGAATGTGTAAAACTTCACAAAATAAATTCCTTATGAAACGATGACGATGATGAGTTCTGTAGTATATATAATAAAAAAAAACGATGACGATGCTATGACAAAAACAAAAAATGATTTGGATGAAAAAACTGTGGTTCGTAATATTGTCACCCGAAACTGGAAGCCCAGAAAGAATTAAATGTCACTGTTCACTCCGTTGCATAAAAATCGAGATGCATTGGCACATAAATAGGAATCATTGAAACACTTGCATTCAAAAACACATTGTTCGTTTGGTCTTCTTCTTCTTCTTCTTCATAGCGCAAAACAAAAACAAAAACAAACTGAAAAATCCCAATTTGGTGTCTTCATCATCTACCTAAAAAATACTCGTGTGAGAGAAAAACAAAATTATGTACAAGGAAATTGTATGAAATGAATGCAATGTTTGCAGCTACATGAAAACGAGTCAGTCACTAAAATAAATATCTCCTATGAGAAACTGCATGATGATGAAATGTCTTTTTGTTGGTTTTGTTATGTTTTGTTTTTTAAACCATATGGATACATAGTACTTCTGGCACATAGTTGTATTGTAATGCGTATGTGCCCTTTTTTTTTATCACAATCGAAAAAGGAGTTCACATGTCGTGTAAAACATGGCACCAGGTAGTTAGATTTGGAGCTCGGTTTCGGAACCGGACGATCCGCTGGTAACGTACGTCGACGAGCGGTTTGATTGCGTGTGATGCGGAGTCGAATTACCCGAAGACTGTGTCGAACTGCCTCCAACACCGGCTGGCGTGACGAGCGGCGAAATCGAAGGCGACCTTGTCGCCAGTGGCGAAAGGGATGGCGAGAAGCTCGGCGATAACGCTGGGGACGTAAAACTACTGTCGTGACTGATGGGCGATCGCGGCAGAGACGGCAAAGAGTTGACAACTTGGTTATGACTAGCTCTCGATGAATTCAACGCCACGGGGGCAATAGATCGAGGTGCTACTGCGGTAAGGAGCGGGGGCGGCACAGTTTTGACCTGAGGGTTGAGGGTTTTCTTTGGCGGGACAGGATTGAACGCTTGTGGGACGTTGTCGTCCTTCAAGCGAGCTATCTCGGCAAACACGTGAGCCAGTGGCTGGTACTGGGGACCCCAGTTCAACAGGTAGTCCCAGTTGTAGCTTCCCGTCAGTTCTTCCTCGCTGTGCACGATCGAACTGAGGGACCCTGTCATGGAGGGCTGGCTGTCGTCGTTGAAGCCAAAGGTTCGCGTCCCGTCCATGATAGCTTCATTCTCTTCCACACCGACCTCGTTGAGTTTGGCATAGATGAGATTGCTGATGTCCATACCGTTGCCCTCACCTCCTCCTTCATCGTCAAACATGTGCATGCTCTCCATACTGGCACCTCCCAGCATTTTATTGAACTCCTGAGAGCACTTGTGGGCCGTCCGATTCGGATCGATCCCCAGCCGCGCTAAGTATTCTTGTGTGTTTCGCACGGAGATCTCCGAGATGTTGTCCTCGTCGTGCTGGATCCCCGAATCGGGCATTCCGAGTCGTTCTCGCAACTTCTGCTGCTGCAACAGGGGACCTTCGTTGATCATTCGAATCTCCTCGTCTTCACCATCCTCGCCCTCTTCCGCCGACCCACGGCCGCTGGAAGCCGAATGCGACTGGTCCGATATCTCGGACGTCGTGTTCGCGTGGTGACTCCCGTCGGCAGTGTCGTAGTGGTGGAGGTCGTTGTACCTCGGCGGGAAGCGAGCAAGGTTGCTGGTTGTTGGCGGCGGTCGAATGTCGATGGTGTCGAAAGAGCTGTCGAAATCGTGGGCTAAGGCTGGTTTACCTGAGTTTTTGTTGCGTCGTTTCAAAAAAACGACAACAACAACAAAGAGACCGATGGCAATGACTGCAAGGCTTACGACTAAGGCGAGTGCCCACCCAGTGAGACCGGTGCTGGCTTCATGCGCTCCAACTCCAAACGTTCCGTTCGTACCGGTTTCGATCTTCATCAAAACTTCCGTTACGCTGTACAGCGAGTTGGGTTTCCCAGAGCTCGCCGTCACCAATAACCTTTGCACATCGTGAAGATCCCGTTGCTTACGGTGCTTCGTCTTCAAAGGCGACTTGACGATGATGACTCCCGTGGTGCGATTGATCCGAAAGTTGGGATTAGGTTCGCGCAACGTGTACACAACACGACCGTCTGGTCCTTTATCTCTGTCCGTTGCTTTCACCCTACCGACGGTGAAGCCACCGGAAGCGTAACTGGGCACTGTGAATTGGTAAGCGGTGTGAGCAAATTCAGGCGCATATTCGTCGCGACTGTCAATATCAACCTGCACTTTGACAGTTGCGAATCTGCCTCCGATGTCATGAGTCGTGAGCGTGAAAAAGTATCTCGTCTTCATCTCGTAATCGAACACTACGTTGGTTGTCACCTGACCGCTCTCGGCGTTGATTTTGAATTTGTGCTTTCCATCACCATCCGTTATCGAATAGTTGAGTTTTCCATAGATTCCTTTGTCGTTGTCGTAAGCTCTGGCAGTGAAAACACCAGTTCCAACTGGAGAATTCTCTGGAACAAACTCCAAGTACTGAAAGACGGGAAACTCGGGTGAGTTGTCATTCTCGTCTTCGACGTTGATGTGGACAGTCGCAATGCCCGTCATTGGCTTTTCGACACTGCTGTCCGTAGCTCTTATAATCAGTTTGTATTCCATTGTCTTCTCATAGTCCAACTCCTTGCGCAGCACAAGCAGACCGCTGTCTGGTTTTAGTTCGAAGATACCTCGTCCGTTCCCGGATGTGATGTCGTATTTCAGTTTGGCGTTTTCACCTTCGTCCTGGTCACTGGCGTGTAGCTGCAAGATGTTGTGGCCAATAGGTGCCAGTTCACTGACGCGAACGGCATAATGGGATTGATTGAACGTCGGTGCATTGTCGTTGATGTCAGTCACGTAGATCAGCACCTCGGCCGAAGAACTGCGAGGCGGAACACCCCTGTCTCGAGCATTTATCCTGAGAATGTAGGATGCTGTCTTCTCCCTGTCGAGATTGTTCACCAGGATGATGTCGCCCGTGTTGCTGCTTATCTCGAACTTGCGTTCATCGTTTCCAGATTCAATGGAGTAGTAAATGTTGCGATAGATGTGAGCTTCTTCGAGAGATGCAGCTGTTACTTGAAGAACAGTTGAACCTCGGGGAGCATTTTCGTTGATCCTAGTTCTGAAAATATCAAATAACAATGTTAAAAATTTCATATTCTTCGACTATTTTCCACTAAATGAAAATCAAGTAAACAAATTATACAGAAACTTGAACATACGTGTATATCTGCTGCAAAAATTTGGGATCGTTGCTAGTGTAATCTGTCAGCTGAATCTGAACAGCAACAACAGCGGCGAGAGAAGGACGTCCGTGATCCTGCGCTGACACTACTAACTGGATCGTTGGATGCTGATGATCAAATTTAATGGTTTTGTTGGTGTAGATTGTGCCTAAAATTTATACAAAAAATACATTAGATTCACTCAAATGTTTTTAAAAAATCTAGGTTGCATGCCATATATACTGTACTCGTGTAAAATTCGAATTTTTTAGACCATTTTTATGGGTTAAACTTATGGGATCGGCTATTACATGAATAATACTTTTCAGGGGGCTAAAATTCATGCTTTAATTTGAATTCAAAATTTAGTCAGTAAAAGCCATATTGGTATATAAATCAATAACGAAGATGTATAAACCAAAAAATCATAAACCAGGTGCTGTTTACACAAGATGTTACAGGAAGTTCAAAACCTCAACTGTAGAACTGTACTTACCTAATATTACATTACTATATAAATAAATGCTAGGTATATGAAGTACAACACCTGTGCATTTGAAGTTTGAACCCTTACAGCTGCCAAAAATGTTGTATAGGTCGACTTTTAACATGTAATGTATGAAAAAATACTAATTTTTTGGTCAAAAATTGTGGATCGATTTTTACATAATATCGAATATCACATGAGTATATTATGATCATTATAGTTCAAGAATTTAGCTTAATATCTACATAGCATAATATACATATAAACAAATTTAAATCCAACTGAAATTAGAACATAGTAATGACTAATATAATTACCAGTATTTTTGTTAATGTAAAATCCATCAACAGGAACAATTTCCATGTGGTAAGTTATGCGACCATTTTCACCGGAATCCAAATCGGTGGCATTAAGTGTAATGACGGCAAATCCAGATTCCGTCAACTCGGGCAAAGACACCTTGAAGAAAATTCAACACGTTATAAACGAAATCCAAATTTCCAATTCAACAATCTAACACTTTCAGTCAGTTGATGTTTGTTCACCTGATAAGTTTGATGGCTAAAGACAGGTGGGTTGTCATTCTCATCAATCACATTCACAGTCACAGATGTTTGAGCGACATGGGTGGTGTCAGAAGCCTCGATTTTGAGAACGTACATGTTCTTGGTTTCGTAGTCCAAGTGTTGTGACAGGGTTATTTTACCACTGTAGCGATCGATGGTAAACGCAGCATCAGGGTTGCCGTCAACAGCAAAATTGTACGTTAAAGCTGGATTTGTGTCGACGTCATTTGCAGTGATGGTGGTAATGACACTCCCTAATTCGGCACCTAGTCGATAATTATCGATTAATCATTACTTACTTACTTACTAACATCAAAATACAAAAAGTGGATGTGTCTTACTTTCAGAAACATTAACGATGCTGTGCGGTGGAAATGTTGGTTGATTATCATTGACGTCGATGATGTTTATCCGCAGAGTGCACGTGCCAGTAAGTTGAACCGCCCCTTCGTCAGTCGCGATGATGGTTAGGCGATAAATGTCCCGAATTTCACGATCCAACACAATGTTTGTTTTGACTATTCCACTGAACGGCGGTTCTATGATGAAAGCGTTGTCATAATTTCCATCCACGATATGATACACGATATTCCCGTTGATTCCTGTATCTTCGTCTGTTGCTGATACCTGCCAAAACAAAAGATTTAAGTAAAAGTTGATAACATCTAACAAATCCAATAAAAGATCATGCTACAGGGTGTTCCTAAAGTAACCATCACTAAAATTTCCCTGTTTCACCAAAAATGAACGATTACTTTATAAACACGCAGTATGTTTCACTCCTTTTTACCTGCATCACAAATGTGCCTCTGTTCTGGCCTTCCCAGACACTTGACGCGTAGCGTTCCTGCGTAAAGCGAGGTGGATTGTCGTTCTGATCGTTCAACTCAATCCAAACAGTTGCATAACCATATAAGGGAAAAGATGACTGGGCGTGAGCTGCTACAATGAGACGGAGATGCTGCGTAACTTCGTAATCCAAGCGCCTAGAATCTTTCACTCTGATCAACCCTGTTGAAAGAATAATTTATTAAGTAAACATTAAAATAATAATAATAATAATAAAAATTTCAAATGAATCGAAGAAGGAAAACAAAAACACACTTACCAGTATTAGGATTGATATCAAAGGTTTCATCTTCGTTTCCATTTCCAAAGCTGTAAATGATACCATTGTGTCTGCCGTCACTGCGCACGGCAGTGACCTGCATCACTTCTTGTCCAACGGGAGCATTTTCCATCAATTGGACACGATATGTTGAATTCTGAAACTTAAGGTTCGTGGTTTCTGTGTGGTCACCAACTCTGATTTGCAGAACACCTAATTTATAAAAAAAATTATTGTTTTATATCATCGTGAATTCCAATAAAACCTATTGTTTTTTTAATATATATTTTATAGTATAAACTAATATCTAATATTTATATAGAATCAGAAAAATTACCTGTAGAAGATAAAGGTGGAATGCCTTTATCTTGAGCCAATACACCGAGATGAAACACTTTACCGGAATCGGTAGCAAGACTACCGACCGCAGTGACACCACCAGAAGTAGCGTCAATCTGAAATTTTTTGTTCATATGTGCGTCCACAAATCTATAAAAAATAAAAATACGTTTCGTTAGTTTTTAAAAATTCAATTTTTACACTATACTGTATTTCACCGAAACAGTAAAAAGTTACGACTATTACAGCTCAAGTGTTCAAATTTCAACTCGTAGCTTTAGCATTTGCGTAAAACCACAATCATAATTTGCAATCCATTTGAACTGATTAAAATTAACAGTTCAAATACTTCCAGGTTGTATTAAAAATAAAAAGTTGTAATAAGATATACAGGATGTTCCTAGGTGATCAATTAAGAGACATCAGGCTTATGCGTTTACATGACTTCATCTTGTATTATCTCGGAAGGGGAGCATTGGCAGATCCATGTTTATATGGGTTGTTTGGATGTGTAGCATATGTAGTTAAAATTTTACTAAACTTTACAGGAACACCCTGTAGAAACCAAACACCGATAAAAAAATAGTCTGAAATGTGATGTGTAAGCACCTGTATACTATCTCCGAGTTCTTTCCCTCGTCTTTGTCCAAGGCGACAACTGTGGCGATCAGTGAACCAGGCTGAATGTTAGCGGGAACCTCCACATTTAATGGATACTTTTGGAATAATGGCTTGTTGTCGTTGACGTCTGTGATGGTTACAAAAACCAACGTCTTTTCGGACCGTGCATCGTATTTCCCACCATCTGTTGCCCGCACTTCAAAGCTGTAGGACGCTTTCTTTTCGCGATCAAACATCCTGTAAAACAAAAGTAAACCAAGAATGTTTATAAATGCATTCCAAAATCATCAAGTACCACTTCGTTGAATGACCAAATAGGCAAGCATACCCAGAGGTGGTAATAGCACCAGTTTCGCTGTTGATTTTAAACAACCATTGAGTTTCATTGCTGAGCGAGTATGCAATTTTCGCATTGATTCCTTCATCAGCATCGGTAGCCTTGACAGTGAGAACAGTCGTGTCGATCGGTGCGTCTTCAGGAATCCTTGTTTCGTAACGATTTTGAATGAAATGGGGGTCGTTGTCGTTTTGATCTTCGACGGTGATCGATATGTTACAAGAGCCGTATCGAGGTGGGAGACCACCATCCTTTGCTGTTATCATGAGTTGGTAGGTAGCAACGACTTCACGATCTAACGGAGCACATGCAAGCTTTCCCGAGTGAGGATCAATTGAAAACTTGTTACCGATGTTGCCTTCTGGAATTAGTAAAAAACGATAAAGTATGAACAACACTTGGTCATCAAAACTAACAATCATAATAGTTTAGAAAGTTCATCTCACCGCTGATGCTGTAAGTTATTTCTCCATTGATACCATCGTCTTTGTCTGTAGCTACAACCGTATGAACGACTGATAACTCGCTGTTTTCAGGAATGTTAAGCGAATAGCAAGTGTCGTGGAATTCTGGTGGATTGTCATTGACATCAATTATATTGATGACGACGGTCGTGGTGTCGTACTGATTCGGCGACGAGTGATCCCGAACATAAACAGTGAACGTGTACATCGCTTTATCTTCTCGGTCCAATGAAGTTATAATATGGATAGCGCCGTTCTTAGGATCAACTGAAAATTTGTTGTCAGTTATTTCATCCGGAATGTAGTAGGTTAAGTTTCGACTAGAGCCTATGAACAAAATAAACAAATTTAAAATAAAAAATTGGTTGTTGCAATTACACAGGGTGTTCCTGAAAGATGTAGTCAAATTCCAACCACAAATGCTACACGTTAAATCAAACGTACCTACAGTGAGTTATCACTCATTTGCATACCTACAGTGATTATGAGACCATAGGCCTATGTATTTAATTGACTTCAATCTGTGTTATCTGGGAAGGAAAGCATTTCCAGACCCATGTTTATATGAGTTGTGTGTATTGATGCGTTGCATCTGTGGTTAAAATTTGACTAGACTTTTCAAGTACAGTACATGTATTTAAGTTGCTTTCAAAGTATGGAATTTCATACCTGTATCAGGATCTACAGCTAATAACTTCACAACAAAGGTACCAATTGGAGCATCTTCAGAAACGTTTGCATGGTAAATTGATCTTTCAAATCTTGGTGGATGGTCGTTAATGTCTTCGATAAAGATGTCGACAAGCTGGTGAGTGGACAAGGATGGTGTTCCGTTGTCCGTTGCACTGATGTTCAGAATGAAGTGGGAAGTTTTGTCCCGCCTTAACTTTTTAGCCAAAGTTAACAGACCTTTGAGGATAAATAAATTACACAGATGACATGACAGTACAACATAAATTAAATTTTGTAACTGCTATTTAGTCAATTTAACGGCTACTTATACTAATATACATTGAAGAAGACTCAAACCATTAATTTAGTACATGATTTCTAAACGAGACAAATCCATTAAACTATCATGTAAATATACAATCAGTAATGTGCAATCATTTGGTAGCAATAAGTTACCAAAACATTAGATTGTATCTAATATAAACTAATTAAAAAACCAATGCTAAATCAATCCTACAAACTGTTTAATGCCACAACATACTTAATACTGTATTTTTTCGATTAATAGAATATTGCACTGGAGGATTTATGGGGGAAGATAGGCCATTAGCCAGAAAAACATTTTGGGGAGGGCCCAGACATTTTCGGGAAAAGGGGCCCAACACTTAAATCATGGAAACTGAAGAAAAAACATGCTTTTTTAACATAAGTACTGTTACATTAAAAAAATGCGAGTGGGGTGGAGGGCCCCTGAGCACCCTCCCTGGCTACGGTCCTGGAGGAGGAGTTTAGGAAGTTCAAACACCCTCTTCCCCGACGAACATGTTTAGTTTAATGCCGTATGGAATTTTTCATAAAAACAAGATGCAAAAACGGCTCAATTATGCATTTTTTGGGTCTAAACACTCAAACACTAATGTGGAGCTTGATTTGTCATGAAAACAATGTAATTTTTAGACATATTTGTCAAAAAAGATCAGGTGACCCCCCTCCCCAGTAGTCAGTCTAAATCCAACACTCATATATATTGTATACAATTTTTGCATGAACTTTGCTTTTTATACACAAACATAAGCTTATATGGTGCCAAACATTTTTAAATTGAACTTGTAATAAGTTCTACAAAGTACTATTAAAAATGCACTATTATGAAAAATGCAGATTTCCTTACCTGTTTTGCTATCTAATGCAAAATTCCTCTCTTCGTTTCCTGAGATGATTTTATACGTGATGATGCTGTTTTTCTTTGAATCTCTATCCAGCGCTATCAAATGTACAAGTGGGTATCCTATGGGCTCATCTTCCATGACATCAATGCGAGTGCGAGATGTGAAATAAGGAGCATTGTCGTTGACGTCTTCCACGATGATCCTTGCTGTTGCACTGTTGCTCAACCTGTAGGTCAAATTCTTTGCCATGTCCGAAGCAGTGATGACGATCATGTATTCTGGATGGGCTTCGTAATCCAGTGCCTTGATCAATGTTAACTCTCCAGTCTTTTTGTTGATTTTGAAAGCCTCCTCAGGTGACTGAAGAGTTAATATATACTGCACTTCACCATTCACCCCATCATCTGCGTCGTTGGCAGAAAAATTCCATACGATGGAGCCAGGTTGGATATTTTCGGGAAGCGGGATCAGAATGAGATCTTCTTTGAAGGTTGGCGCATTGTCGTTAACGTCATCGACGTTTATGGTGACGTTAATCATCGTCTCCTGCAAGCTGTTGATGCTGTTATCGATGACTCTGACTTGCAGCACAAACTGTACGAGCTTTTCATAATCGAGTTCTTGTCCTACGAAAATCGTTCCCGACGTCTTGTTGATTTCAAAAGCGTCATCCATATTTCCACTGATTATCACATATGTGTATTTGCCGCTGTCTGCGTTATCGGAATCAAACGCAGCAACAGTCCCTACTACGCTACCGAGGGCAGCGTTTTCTTTGACGTGGAATGAGAATGAAGTCCCTGAGAACACGGGTCGATTGTCGTTCACATCCAGCACTTCCACCTGCAAGATTTTCATTGTCTGCAATGGAGGATTTCCGTTGTCTTTAGCCACGATGGGAATCTTGTACATTGGACGCTGTTCGTGATCCAAAATAGTACGCGTTGTAATGACACCCGTTTGGGGATGGATTTCAAATGCAGTCAAGTCATCGCCGTAAACTGAAACATTCATAGACACGCATTTCAAACTTACAGTTCATTCGAATTTTGATGAAATTCGTATCGTTTGCAACTTACCTCTATCTTGAACAAAACTGTATGTAATTGTACTGTTTTCTCCAGCATCCAGATCTTCAGCACGGACTTGTACAAACTCGGTGCCAGGAGCTTGTTCTTCCCGCACACTAATAATATCTTCAGTAGGTTCGGTTATAGTAGGTGGGTTATCGTTAACATCGCTAACAACGATTTTCACTGAAACTGTGTCGTGTCTCGGTGGTGTGCCCTGATCAGTAACAACCGCATCAATTTCGTATAGGGAAATGGTCTCTCGGTCCAGTTTTCTGGTGGTAATGATTTCGCCTAAAATATGGTATGATATTGACATAAGAAACTGAGAGAGTTCTTATCACTTTTTTAATACTATAACAGCTAAATTAAATTTCAATGCAATCATTTCTAGTTTCATATCTCACTAGCAAGGTTAACTTACTAACAATAATATAGAAGGCAAAAATTATTTAAAACATCAATTCTAAATATAAAACTTATTGACTTTGTAAAACATTGCCAAGAATTCCTGACTTGCTATAAGTCCTATTGGCAATGTGTAGAATCAAGGCATTCCACAGAATCCCAAGTCTGATTTAAGCAATGTGTGAAAGTAGCCTACCATTGGAATAGTCAAAGAAAAACTTAGGTTGGGTTTAAATTTAGGCTTACGTTATTTTTGGACTAAATGTTGTAAACTAACCTAAACTAACTTAAATAGTTGTGTACAAGAGTTGTATTTATACAACAGTCATATTTCATTATGTACCAAAAGAAGGGCATTCTATAGAACACCAGGATTATATACACTGCTGATAACATAAAAACTAATCCGACTTAATAATTCACAAATAGTTGAGGTACATTATGTAGGTCTATTATAACAATAGTAAGTCTACATAAGCCATATTGGAATTAAAGCTATACATTAATAAATTCAATTCCATTTCAAACATTACAGAGTTTCAAACAATTGATTGTTGGATATGTCATCTTTTATGACAAAACTGAACGTTGAACATGCAAAATAAATTTCAAAACTAACGTTTAACATTGTTCAAAGTTTAACCATAGAATTATAAGTTAGATTTAACTAAAAATGTTCCATGGTTTTGTTTAACTAAACACTTTGTGCAAATTATATTTAATTTTTTTTTCCCTTGTTTAAAATCACAGTAAAAATTTCAAAAAGATTATATGCCCCCCCCCCCTCAACCACGTGTCTCAAAAAGTCTCCATACATAAGTTATATGCTTTCTAAGGATTTTCTTGTATGTTTCATAGGTACTGGTAATAGTTACATTTTTTTTCAAATAAAAAAGGTGTCAAATTTTCCTATGAATGGGGATTTTTGGGATACTCTGTACAAGATTACATACATTCTTCATTAGCTCAAAATTATTATCTTAAATGATTTCTAATGAAAGCACATGACCTATGTATGGAGACTTTAAGACCCTGTGCAACCACTAAACTAGAGAAAATGGTCTTAAGAAATGAAATTTTGCGTCCTACCTGTCATGTGATTAATCCGAAAGTCAGAAGTGCTTCCATTCAAACTGTAGCGCAAAGCGGCATTATTCCCATAATCCACATCGGTGGCAGCTACAACACCAACTTTGGTACCTTCGTCCAAGTTTTCTTGAACAGAAAACGAATACACATCCTTGGAGAATTTGGGGCTGTTATCATTTACATCCAGAACATTCACGACCACGGTACAAGTTGCGGACATAGGGGGGCTACCGTTGTCTCTAGCAGTGATCACCAATTTATACTTCTGCTTCGTTTCTCGGTCCAGCGCTTCTTTCAAGTATATCCAGCCGTTGTTCGGAAATATCCCAAAGAGATTCTGGTAGCGTTGCGTCTGTAACTTGTAAGTCAGTCTAGCGTTATTCCCTGTATCCTTGTCGGTGGCAGTCACTTGGAGCAGTTGAGCGGTCACAGGTTCAGATTCGAGAACGTTCACGGTATGTTCCCGTTTCTCGAACATCGGTGGGTTGTCATTCACGTCCTGCACTTCAACGTACAATGTCATGTTGGATCTCATCGGCACGACACCTTTATCCCTAGCACCAATGATGATGACATGACGTTGTTCAGTTTCATAATCCAGCTCCGATCGGAGTGTCACATAACCAGTTGTAGAATCGATTTTGAACAGATTTTTATGATTTTGAATGATTTCGTACGTAACAGTCCCATTTTCCTCACTGTCCAGATCGATGGCATGAGCAGCGTAGATGGCGGTGTTGAGATCAGCGTTTTCGGAGACACTTATTTTGACTACTGGACTGTCGAACTGAGGTGAATTGTCGTTGATATCTTCCACTGTGATGTTTACCTGTAAACAACAGAATTAAAAAATATTAAGAACGAATCTTTTATCAAATCAAGTTTTTAGATACATATCAAAATTCTGTTTTAGAAAAAAAAAATTAACTGAATGAATGGTCTGTACAAATAATTCAGCCTAAAGGGATCATTGCAATCTGCTGTTTCGAACTTTAATTGCAGGTGCTTTGGAATCTTATCAGATAGTACGCCAGCTGTCGAACGCTTTAATGTCAGACTACTGGTATTAATTATTAATTTTCTTTCAGATTTCTGATATTTGTCTAAATTATTACCCTATGATCGTTTAAGAAACACAATACAACAGAATAATGATAAGGGGTGATTTCTTTCAACTTGAACTCTGTAATTAACCCACATCCTGTATCTCTAACAAAAAATCCAAAACCATCATGTTAGCTAACTAATATCTATTTTACAATCAGTTTTTTTTTCTAGAAAACAAAAATGTTTATCAACTTGTTTAACGTTCAATTGGTATTTTTTTTTTGAAATTATGAACTTCGTTTTTATAATTTCATGCAATTATCCATATTTTGTAGTGAAGCTAAACAAAAAATGCATATAAATCAACTCATTACTACATTATAAAGTTCACTATTATGCAAATTTGTATTATAATGACATTAAAAGGCCTACAAGATTATTCAAAATTACCTGACAAAACTTTAAAGGGTGATAGGGTACACCAAATCAAACAAAAAGGCTATATAAATCTATATCAAATCAAATCTATATCTAAATCAAATCAAATCAAATCAATATCAACAAAACGCTTGCATGTTTGACCCATTGGTGTAATGCAGTGTAGCCCATTGGTGTAACGCAGTGTAGCCTTATGATGTAATGCAGTGTAGTCTTATGAAGTAATGCAGTGTAATCCTTTGCGTGTGCAGTACACCAACTTTTGTTGTCACTGGTGATACTTTTGACAATAAATGTTCAAAATGTCCTTCAATTAAGTCAATGCAGACTTGAATACGTCTCATTTGGAACTGTCACACTCTTTCAACGATTTCTTTTGGGCTGTTTATGGTCAGGTGTTATTGATATCAGGATCTGCATTACACCATCAATGAGTCAAAGGTGGCGTCTGTACTCACAATAACTCACAAACAAGTTTGCAGACATATGGCCTTCTTTTGTTTGATTTGATCTACCTTAACATCTTTTAAAGTTTCGTCAGGAAATACTGAATCACCCTATGTTTTCATATTGCAATGGTGCACAAGTGACAGGACATTGAAGTTTTTCCACTTAATGAAAATTCCAATATGTGACATTGTCGATTTAAGCTAAGCAGAACGCTACCATCGCATAAACACAGCCCCCACTCCCTCCTGTGTATTATATGTATAATTTTTGCATACCTGAGTGTGTCCATATGATGGTGGTTGTCCATACTGCGCCTGAACATTGAGCAATACGAAAGGGTGCGTTTCATGGTCTAATTGGCTGTTGGTCGTAATGTGTCCAGTCACAGGGTTAATGGAAAAGTAGTTGTTTGGATCCCCAGAATATATGGAATAACGAATCCCATTTATTCGACCTATGAGAAAAGAGAAAACAACTTTCATTGCTATTGCTCCTGGTGCTGTGCCAGCGCAAAAAAAGTTTATTGAGCATGAAATGTACTTTTTTCAGCAACATTGGCGTTGACTGCTCCCACAAAAGTGTGTTTTGAGGCGTCTTCAGGTACGAAGAAACTGTAGCGAATGTTTCGAAATACTGGAGGTTGTTGGTTCATGTCGATCACGCTCATCCAAACGTGTGCGTTCAGCAAAGAAACCAATCCACCACCATCGACGGCTGATATCGTAAGATGATACAACGGCATCATTTTATTGAGTTGTTGTACGACAAACAATTCACCTATAAAACAATAGTAAGAAATAACGTTACTAAAGAAATAATATTTGGGCAATGTTTTATATTGTGGTTAAACATGACATGGTTTAAAGCATTGAGTTTACAAATTCTTGGGGTATTGCAAATAGAATATCCCACCTGATTTGGGATCTATCCTGAAGAGATCTTGATCATTTCCAGAAATTATGTGATAAGTAATTTGGCCAAAGATTCCCGAATCGGCATCAGTTGCAACAACAACTACCACTGGTGTATTTTCAGTCATTTTTTCTTTCAGACTGACGTTGTATTCACGGGGATAAAACACTGGATGATTATCGTTGACGTCTAAAACTTGGATTTTCACCATGGCAGTGGTACTTTCTCCACCTTTAAGAAAGAAAATCACGAAACGAATTAAGATTAATCTAAATGATATTACCAATTTTTAACGTATTCAATAATTGCTAAAATCATTGAATATTTACCTCTATCGGTTGCAACTACTGGGAATTCGTAATTATTTCTGTATTCGTGATCCAATGGCGAAGTGAGGCAAATGTTTCCTGCAAGAGTGTGAACTTCGAATTCGGTGATTTTTCTAGCGTTGTTTCCAAGAGTGTAGTTGACGATTCCATTAACACCACAGTCAGCATCAGATGCTGAAATCTGAAAATACAGTAAAAAAAAAATTCCTTAGATTCATTTTCATATTGAATGAAAATACTGTCATCACTTGTTATTTGAAGGATTTACAATCCTGGAAAGTACCAAAAGCAGTTACCAAAACCACAATGAAAAATACCAAGGTTCCAATGTAAAATTAGAAGTTATAATAAAAACAAGAAAATAATAAACATTGCATTAAATATTTCATAAATTTTCTTGCTCATTTTTTCCCACTCGAGGCACTTTCTAAACATTTAACTCATTTAATTGGGTTAACCACATATCTATTTTATAACAAAAACTAATCTTCAATACTATGAACTGTATCTGTTACTAGAAATGTATAGAATTCCAAGCCTGTTTAGGCAAATATGAAATTTGCATTGGTATACGTTAAGCACAAATTTAGGTAGGTTTTAATTTAGGCCTAAATGTAGGCTTAAATTGAGGAAATGATAACTGATGATAACTAACTTACATAGCCTAGTTCTACACAAGAACTTATTTCAAACTTTGCCAAAAAAGGCTAAACATTGTATAAAATGCCTGGATTTTATACATTGCTGGTAAAATGTCAACCAAATAGTATGGTATTGTACTCAATTTATGGGTGAAAATATTATCTATAAGGAAAATGACACCACCTAGTACAGTACGATATGAACTAACTAAATTGTATTATTTACCATTTAATTTTGTAATAAACTTATTACATTAAAATTCTATTAATCAAAACAAAATTACACACTACGTATATTCAAAACTTATACTATAGATAACGAAAACTAACTGTACATTAAATATAACTGAAGAAAACAAACAAACAAACAAACAAACAAAGGATAAAACAACAAACAGCTAACACATTTTGATCAGATTTAGAGTGACATGGTGATTAACTGTAGTATTATACAATACTATAGAATATTATACAGTAGTAGTAGTTCGACATTAAAATTCATTTTCCAAAACTCAACACTGAATGTGCACTACCTCTCTCACCTTAAAAAGTATCAAATTCAAAACGTACGTATCATAAACAAGGCACTAAAGCTCTTTTGATATGGAAAAATAATCCATAAACTTTCCCCAATTGTGAATAATCCATTCAAATTTTTCAGGAAATTCAACCATTGAAAGTACGATATAAGACACAAAAAAAAGCGCTTCTTTTTCGACTTCAAGAAGCAATATTTTGCAGATACGGCACAATCATTTTTGTTATCGAGGCCACAGCTGGATGCCTTTGCCAGAAACACCTTTATCGCTGACAAAAAATATATATTTATATATATATACGTATAAAATAAAAATTGGAGAAAATATTATTCATGCGTGACTGTGTACCTGCCAACTTATACATTTCTGAACATAATTCTAAAATAATAAAAAAAATTGAACAACTCGTTTCTATACCACTGAGAAAACTAACAAAGTCATCGGCTGAACACTAACATTATAAATCCATTGTCCGTTAAGGTATTAGAATTACCAAATACCTTTGGTTGTGATGGAGCGAAAAAAAAACCGAAAAACTCAAACTCGCAATAATTCCATCAGCTCGCATACCTTTGAGACTAAAGGTATTAAAAATGTAACCGTTTCACTAATTAGTTGTTTCTGTACGGTAAAATGCTGATAAATCATTGCCAACTCATCCTGTGAAATTACAAGGAGTAGTGGTGGAAGAATGAAAAAGAAAACTCATAAGAGCCATTAAATTAATTTATCGCCAGAGAAATACTGCTTAAGATTCTCTCAGCATCTAATGGAAACTGTTATCTCAAATTCTGATGACGCTCTTACGATTGATGGATGAGGTAGCCCCAACCAACACTAACTCCAACACACTTTCCCAATTACACCTCAGTCGCAAATCTAATGGTGAACATGTCAGACAAAAAGTGGTCAACATCACCTTTGCCTCGCTGTAATTGGGGAACTTATTATTTAACATCAGACAAAGTAACAACCTTTTCCTCCATGGCATAAAGTGGCAAATATAATATAACAACTCGTACCCTCAACTATAGAATGTTAAAATATACCTACTTTCATAATATATTTAAGCATGATTTTTCTTTATATTCTATATATAAATTCATTAATTGTATATATCTAACGTGACAGTTAATAAATTTTAATATAAAAAATATTAAATTAAAAATATTATAAATTCTTTAAAAAAAAAACGCTGGTTTTTAATGAAAATTTTAATATAACAACAGGTTATATTTCATGGACATAAAATTGGAACGATTATAATTTTAAACTTGATAAAAGTGCAAATACAGTGGAATCCGGTTATTATAATCACGAATAATGTTATCAATCAGCTGTTGTTATAGTCAGTCGGTCCCGAAACACTGTTTAGTGTTTCTATTCATTGTTTAATGTTATCAGCCGGTTATTGTTATTAAAAAGTTTTAAAGTGATCATAATAACCGGATTCTACTTTACATTTATCATCCCACAATAAGTATCGTGTTCTTTAACAACATATATACAGTATGTTACAACCCAAATTCAGTTGAAAACCTGTTTTGACTAGTCAAACTTAAAATTAACTGATCGATTTTAGAAGCGCTTGGCGGCCTTCGGCAGCATTAACTAACCCAACTTTCGTAATTAAGGTTAATGTGACTACTAATGATATCGAGTTTTGACTGAATTCGGGTTTTGGCGGAAACATATATACGGTCAAAGTATATAATTTGATTAGCGGTGCAAAATATCAAAAGTATCAAATTCTTACTGTATAATGGTGGCTAGGTTATATCAAATTGGCAATTTGAAAGATTATAATTTTGTAAAAAATTAAATTCTTATACATCCGGAAAGTTAGTAAAAATGCAAATGTTCTAACAATTTTAAAACCTATGTTATCATATTCACAGATCAAATGCTTCAAAATAAATAAAGTTAAAAAACACAGATTCAAGTCAAGTGGCTTAGAAATCCAAATCTGTGACATTCTGACACGACAGTTTCTGAAACTTTATTTTTCGCTTCTTTTGTTGACTTTTTCCTGTGGAAAAAAAAATATCCCATTTTTCACATGGTGCCACCACAAACATAATAAAAATAACAACAAAAAATAAAAACATGAATATTGTCAAAAACAGTCTACTATAAACCAAACTTGTAAAGAAATGGAACTATAACAACAACAAAAAAATGTAAGAAAGATCCATCGGTGCTTTTTCTAGCACCACAGTCAGTGGTGGTGTTCACAATGTGTTGCCAGCACATGCTCAATGGCCATTTTTCATCTGCACCTAATGATACGTGCTGCACCCCAAAATGACACAGGCAATTCTGTACGCCAGTACCTGCAACTTTCTATAATGATAGGCTGCTGGCTATTTTATCACAAAAACAATATGCACTTTTTTTCTCTTCTTCTTCTTCTGTCTTTGGCACACAAGCACTTTGGTGTGACCTTTACCTAACAAAACTATTTCTACTTTTTAACACACTGTTAGCACTTGATGAACAAAACCTCCCAAAAGTTGTCAATTTTTCAGTGTAATTTTTTATATATTAAAAAAATTTCCACCAAGGTTAGCAAGATAAAAACATTTGTAAACCTAGTTATTTAGTAAATACTAGCTAAACTGGTAGTTAAGCTTATCATTAAGCTCACGTTTAATAGACGTGTTAAACAAGTTAATATACTTGAGAAAAATATTTTTTTACATAAAGGCTACAAAATAATTATAGGCTACAACTTACTAGTGACCATTAAGAAGTGATAAATATAATATTACAAATGTACAGTGTATTAAAGTTCATATTGTGTAACTAAACGGCTTGGAGTGAATCACAAATAGCATTATTAGATAAGGAAAATTTTAAACTACTTATATTGCATTGCAATGTACGAAGATACCTCGCTATTTGCTGTTTAAGTATGTACATACTAGAAGTATACCCGTGCTATAGCACGGGGGAATGAGTTAGGAGTTCTCGAGTTAATAATACAAACTTTAGAATCATTACTACGAAACTAACCTATTTGTACTTTTTACGTTTATAACCAACATAGCTACGAAACTAACATAGTTATACTTTTTACGTTTTCAACCAACCAAGCAACTCCATCTACTGACAGGATGCTACAATTATTACTGGTTTCGATTTTAACAACCACCAATAACAGCTGACTTGAGGGAGAATTTTGCGCGATGGGCGGGACTTAAGCATACATACATACTCGCATACATACATTTACAGATCTGGACCATTAATCTTATTGATATGCGGGTTGTAAAATTTTTGTTTTGGCTATGAATTATTTTGTAATTTCAGAAATCTAGATGGAAAACAATACCATGATTGACAATGTTATTTGAATTTCCTGCCATCGTTAGTTTAAGTTTCACTTCACTAGATGACACTACTCTCTCTATAGATAATATTTTCACCATAAGCGATAGTACAGTACTATCTGGTAGATCCATAGCAGTAAAGATTACTTTATTATAAAAAATACACGTGATTAACCCAATATGAACTCTGAACGTTCAGAAAATGCTTCAAGCGGATGTGTAAGAATAATAAAAGTTATGAAGTATTTAATATAAGTTTTTTTATTATTTTTCATATTTTACATTAAACCTCACATTTGACATTTAAATAGTGTACTAACAATACACTATATCTTCTAATGTACTTAAAGATACTGTGAACAAAGTGTAACTTTATTTATGTCAGCAGACAGTCTAGAAGGTCCTCTAATCAGCAAAAATTATAAAAATACTTTGTGTCATTTAAATCACTAGACAAGATGACAACCTTGTGGGTGGTTCCCTCAGAAAATAAGTTCCCCTGTTTCCAGTAGAAGAAGAAGAAGAAGAAGAAAAATTAAAGCAATGAACTTCATTATAGCTTCGCCTTTGGCTATTCTGGCAATTTTTTTTCCTTAAGAAACAACAACATAGCAGAAGTTCTTAGGTGACTACTACTAAGTAATAAAACATTTCCCAGTTTCAACTACATAGATGAATAGTGTAAAAGTTAAAAATAATAAAAACTTGCTTTTTTAAAATTAAAAAAAAAAAAAGACAAAAAACAAAAAAAACTAGCTCAGTTTTTTTTTTCTCCATAAACTTGTTTTTCCAACTTAAAAAAGTTTCAAAAACATAACTTTTGTTATTGTGATTGGAATTGAACATGGAATGCAAAAATCTGTTGTAAATTAAAAACTCGCCTGTCATGTTGTAACGATAATACACAATGAATCCATGTTTATCCATGGCCTAAATAGTTTGCCATGGTACTAAATACGTTATTTTTTTTTATGATCAGTAGTACCCAATAACATGGTTTTAAAAAAGAAAATTTAGTACATTGTGAAAAATATTAATTTCAAAATGCTGACACCCATTTGAACTTTACTGTTCTAAAGTAGGTTCCGTAACGTCCTTTAACAGTTTAATAACATATCGCCTAAATTGGGAAAATTGTACTCAAGAAAACAAATTATCTTAATAAATGTCATTTTTAAGTTTATGTAACCAATAAACTCCCATATGGAAAAATAAATTATTCAAAATTGAATAACACGTATTGTAAGTACAGTAGCTACAAATCATGGTGCCTATCATTGTATCACAAAGTGTTACTACACACTCACTACCCTATGAATAATTATAAATTTAATAATTATAATAATAAAAAAAAACAGGTACCGGTATACAAATAGCTAATATTTGAAAGTACGTAAGGGTGTTACGTAACATTTTTATAATTTCGAAGAAATCGGGTTTTAAGATCTGAATTTGCATTGCTGTTTATGAGATCCTTCACACGTCTCGTACTAACAGCTTTGCAAATACTGTATTGCTGTTTTGCTCAAAATTATGTGTCAAGAAGGTAGAATTGCACATGACACATTCAAATTATGCTTCCAGACAAAAACCTTACTTAACACCCTTTTACACCAGGTTCTTCGAATGTAATTGCATTCCAAAATTTTCAATAAATACTGTATATCGTTTATCAACTCGTGTTGTCATACATATGTATATACTGTGAAACGTCAATTTTTTTACGTCTGTTAATTAATTAAATATATTTTTGCTAGCAATTTATTGGACAACCTAAGTGAAGACTAATAATAATAGTAACCATAAAAGTTAGATTAAAATTTCAAAAATCTTTCATTAAAAAACACAGCTTTCATTTAGTGCTATTAGTATGGGCCACGTGTTCGCAGAAATAATGACAGATACAACTTCATGTGGGAACTACCAATCTCGGTACAAAACATTGGAGATGAAAGACTCAATTTTTTTTCTTCAGTTGTTGTTGTTGTACTTCT
This sequence comes from Cryptops parisi, assembly GCA_034695005.1. Classification (NCBI taxonomy): domain Eukaryota; kingdom Metazoa; phylum Arthropoda; class Chilopoda; order Scolopendromorpha; family Cryptopidae; genus Cryptops; species Cryptops parisi. The sequence continues at coordinate 45,442 of JAQIWH010000095.1, read as the reverse complement.
AGTCCTAGTGCTACTAACTCCTTGTCTGTATTTATCACGTTCCATTTGCCTAAAACACTTCGCCACTTTAGCAGAAGATAACACGTGCATTAAGCCAAAGCGGGGTCGTCGTCTGCCACAGCAGCAGCAACGACAGACATTATCACGGCTTCTGTAAAGGATCTGAGAAGCAAGTCAGCGTGCTTTGGAAATTGTTTCGAAAACACCATTCCATGCACATCGAGCAAGCGGCATTCTCGGGGTGGTGGTGGAAATTTCATTTTCGCAATTACTTCATCCGTAACTTTATAGCCATCCGTAAATCGACAAACGACCAGGTTTGGGATGAGAGGGAGAGAAAGAGAGAGAGAGAGAGAATGGCCAGTCAGTGCTCTCTCTTCCAGGTGGCATAGCAAAGTGGAAACACCGGAAAGTGAGGCAGTCCAAATCAACAACAACAACAACAACATTCACTATAGTAGTAGTAGTAGATCGAGTAGAAAAAGAAGAAGAAAAAGAAGGTAAAAGATGAAGAAAGTGCCTCGCCTACAAAACTCATTTAAGCAGCAGCAGAAGACGAAGAAGCAGAAGCAGCAGAAGAAGAAGCAGCAGCAGTAGTGAGTGAAACAAGTGGAAGAGATGGAGGAACGAATGGATCCAGGGGCGATGTTATTAACCCCTTATCATAGCCATCATTCGGGGCTCCTCCTCCCAAGTAGCCGGACCTGGCCAGCCCCCTTCAGCCCTCCACATGTGAACATAACACCTGATGAACAACATTTCATTTTTAAAGATTGCACAGCAATAACTAATATGAGGAAATTTTTCAAGTGGTCCCTTCATGTTAGCATGACTATTAGGAAAGCATTCGGCACATCAACGTTGGTCACGTTTCCCCACTCCTGTATTAATCAAGCATGGGCATTTTTGGGTAGTAGTAGTAGTACTAGTAGTTGTTGTAGTGGTGGGGGTGCAACTCTTTTTCGGAAGGTTTCGAAAATAAATTCGCATTAAATTCGCCAAAGAGGAAAAACAACACACGCCGAAGGTCGATGAAGAAAAATTGAGAAAGATGAAGAAGAAAAAAAAATTAAATAAAAACTTTTTCTCCCATAAGAAGATTTTCCATCAACTGATGCGATTTTAGATAAAAAAAAAAGTTTAAGATATTTAAGAGAAAAAAAAATCCTACATTAGTCCATACAAAGCAAAGAACCTCCGCAAAGTTTGCCGCAAAGTTCTATTGCAAAGAACCTCCTTTATACCAAAGGACCATTTGAAAACACGTGGAATAACAATCACCCCTCATGACGAATGAACTTGTCCAAATGACCATTTTCTTTAAATGAACCTATTTACCTGTATTAATCTGGCTTTGTTTATTTTTTTTATCATTTAATATAAATTTATGTTAAAATACATAACTGTAGTAACGGTAATCATATTGGCTTTAAAACAGCAAAAGTTCAAATTCAAACCGGATTTTGTTTGCTATCAACGATAAGGATTCGCATTGCAACCAATAGGCCAAGCTACAGTCTGTAATCGAAAACGAAGCATATCCGGATATAAGTTCTCATATGGCCTGTTTTTTTGTTGTTTGTTTTGGTGCCCGTTACCACCCTGTGAAGTTTTTGCAAAAAAAATAACGAATCACGCTGTATAAAGAAAAATAAATTATCACACAATAGTAGAACCAATACTAGCTAAATATCATACAATTCATCAACGTGGAACTGAAAATTTTCACAAAATTCAGCACAGGAACTTACACGGCTGTGAGGTATATTTAAGTATATAATTTGTAGGTACCGTGAGATACAATTTTTTCTTGAGACTTCACAATAAAAAATAAAATATATACATATATATAAAAAAAAAAAAAAAATCCGAGCTCTAACTCGAAGATTTATGCCTGACTCTTTTCATCGAAATCCTTTTTCTTCTTCTTGTCAAGTTTGGAAAATGGTGAAAATTCCACAGCACTTTAATAACATGAGTTGCAAGAACTCGCTTGGCTCTAACCTGTAATTTTGTAACCTGTAAATGTTACATTAAAATTAACCTGTAAATTCTCTTACTGCAACCATCGCGAGAAGGAATAAGTAACCACTTTCTTCACTTTTCCACAGATAGGATTACAATCTCGGTGAGATGATTACACATTGACAGCCCTACTAAAACCTCAGTGAAAATTTACACTCATTTGATATATGAATACTAGCCTACCCCATGATCATCAATCATTGTACTGTTATTACTTAGATAAAATTCAGTATTAATAAATTTAGTGGATTTGAAAGATGTACTACCTGGCATTCTTGAAAAAAAAAATTATTGCGTGGATTACCAAAAGTGAATGTCTAAAAAGTGGAATGTCCAGAACAAAAGCGAATTGTCCAAAAAGACTGGTTTCTAATTTTTTTTTTAAAAACAAAAACTTATAAGTTTTTATAGTTAACCAATTAAACTTATAAAAAAAATTATGAACTTATTTTTTGAAAAAACAAAGAGAACATTTTTCAATATTGAACTTAAATTTTTGGAGTTTTTGACGATTAGACCTGACGTTCATTGAAATACAAAGACATTATTGTCTAGATAACCAAAAGTGAAATGTCTGGTTTTTAATTTATTTTTTTTTAAATTAATATTTTAAAAAATTAAAAATTTAAACATTATTTTATAAATAAATGTAGATTTTAGAAATCAAATAGCTCTTAATCGAGTTTTGTTCGTCCTAAATAGAAACAGATTGTGGTGCGTACAACTGTAATTTGTTTTGAGTTATGTAAACAGGTTGTCGTTCTACTCCACCTTATCACACACTGACAGATATTACAGCTCATGTCTTAGTTTTTGAATGTGCATTTCTTTGACTTTCAAAGTCATGCACACACACACAAAAAAAATTAAATAATAAAAAAAGCCTTTAAGCCAACTGATAAAAAGACAGACAAAAAGAAATGACAACCACACTTGCAACGGATCAAATTTATGTCATCAAAGATTCGTTAAAAGAAAAAATAAAATAAATAAATAATCTAGTAGAAGATAAGAACCAAATGATGATGATGATGAGAAGTAGAAAAAAATCACTAAACGAAGAAGAAAAATGATAAACCAAAACGAGCTATGGTTATGCAAATAAACATCTATATGAGTGAACAGTAACCTATTTCGGTTGATGGATGATCTCTAACTGGTTTGCATTTCTCAATTTCTTTACTGGTGAAAATTTATGGCCCCCACAAAAATATTTTGTATGAATGATTTTTGTTTTTCTCCTCGGTCTTTTTACCCAATGGCTTATCCATCCCTTGGACTTAGTAAATGGAACCTTCTCAACATAAAAAAAAATACAAGGGCCTGGAGGCTATCCCAGTGAAAGAACCTGTCCAACTTCAACACATTCACTTAATAAGCTGGACCCTCTCCGAAGAAGAGTAGTTGTGTAGCAACAGAAGTTCCCTAAGCTTTTGTTCTAGCGGCGGGATTGTTTCGAAGGAATTTTCTACAAGAGAGACATTGCGGCTTGGGGGGATATTTGGCTTTCACTCTACTATACACTCCAAGGCAACATTTAATAAATGTTCCAGTCACAACTTTTTCTTCTTCCCAGTTATAGTAACCATCATCATCATCCTCCTCCTCTTCCTTTTTTGCCAAGTACAAAAGCAAAACGTCCAATCCATGTCCAGTTGATCTTTCCACAACTGGCTGCCGTGCAGGATGTAATTTTAGATTACACAAGGAGGAAGAAAAAGGAGAAGAAGAAGTGAAAAAAAAAAGATTGGAAAAATCCAAATAGGATTTTGAATTGGAACATATGGCTCCCATCAACTTGTCTGTCTCTCTTCGTCGACGTAACGAAAAATAAACAATCACGAACTACTGTGATCCCTATTGTGATAGGGATTGAAAAGCTACGGACCGACTTATGATGAGGGAATGTAGACCCCAATGTGGGCGTGGTTTTTTCCTTCCTCTGTTTTTTTTTTCATCCAACTTTTTTGATCTTACTACTGGGTGTAACAAATCTTATTTATTATTTTTTTTATATCAAACTGTAAATCCAAGCTTAACACGAATTCAAAGACAGTTTTTCTTTCATTAAAAAAAAAATCGAACGATGTTATTGAAGAGCGTTGACATGGACATTCTAAGCAAAAAAAGAAAACCAACAAAGTTGGTTTTTGGTTGTTCGTTGATTTGTTCGGGAATGTCTCAGTAAGAAGTAAACCAAAAATAAAGAGAACTATTCGTTTTTCAGGAAAAAAATGCTCAATTTATGCGAAGATAACATTTTGCAAACGAAAGCACGAATCGAAAATCGCATATATTAAAATTTCCATAAAGTGTCAATATTTCAGCGTTCAGTCACACTCGTGCACCTTAGAACAAAATCGCACAAAAGCGACATGACGAGCATTTGAGTGATTTTCTCTTATCGCATGTTAGAGCAATCGCAATTAAGAAACTTGCATAAATTAACAACTTTTTGTACCGGTACTACAAAGTAACATTTGTGAGGCATTAGTATTAAAATGAAATTATGAAAACATAAAGTTATAAGTTGTTATATTATATCCTAACTTAGAACTCCATAGTGAAACCATAAACCCCTTGTAGCACTCATTTAACGCGATTTTTTTTCTCAATACACTACTTCAGAACAAAGCGTTCAAACGAGGATTACAACATTAAAAATGTCAAAGATTGTATCTAGTTTTTTTTCAAATTTACTTCAAAAATATCAAAAACAGACAATATCAACATTTGGTTACTAACTAGTCAAATGCTAAGAGGCTAAGACCAATGCTACAAGAATGCTACAAGAATCGGCAAAAGAGGCGGAACTTTCCTATATAACCTAGTTCAAAGCAAAGTCTATTGCGTCTTTGCAACTTGTTGGCGAAGATGAAGAATGCAGAAGAAGAAAAAACAACGACACGAGTATGACGACGAAAGAAACAACATGTATGAATTATGGTCTCTGCTCGGGAACGTGATTACAGAAGGTTAAATGTTAAAGCAGGCAAAGAAAAGACAAATGGATGGATGGTCCTGTGCCAAATAGAGTCCTCGCTCAGTCTCATCATTGCAGACGAGGCACCTCTGCCTTCATTCATCTTGTACACTACATTTTCTACCCCCTTCTTAGGAAAAGAGAGAGATTTCAACCTGACAAGTCCATCCACACACAAGACCCCAACATGGTAAAACAACAACAGCAGCAGCACTGGCAGAATAATAATAATAAACGTTTTCTTCTTCCTCATTGAAATTTTCTTGTCGGCCATATAAAACCAAAAGAAAAAAAGTATAATCGTTTATAGACTTTAAGAGCAAATACGAAAAGAGATCCTATATCACGGTACGCATTCTTTCACGAGGTGGTGTATAATTTTCTTGATCCAATCTGCGAATAATTCACTATCTAATCAAAACTGCTCGTAAACCAATCCCCTCAATTCGAGGAAACGTGAGGAGGAGCAAGAAAACCATTAATAAATTGCAGTAGCTGAGAAGAAGTAGATTAATTTATATTTTTTTTTTGGTAAAAAACCTTAGCCTACATTCCTGCGAAATGGGATGCTATTAACTCATTATGCCGAGGATGACGTTATTGCTGCACCTGGCCAACCAAAAACAAGATTGGCAACCCAAGGAGTCTTTTATTTTTCTTTTTGCATAAAAGGAAACATGATTAGCCACCGTCAAATCAATTTTCAAGTACAAAACCTTGTAACGTAATTCCCTCTCACATTTGTCAATTATCAACATGCAAAAAAACAAAACTGAAACAAAAAATTGTAAGTTTTTTTTTTTAAATGTCAAATTTGGTGTGTCCTCTTATACACAATATCAATTCTCAACTGCCATTACTTTCCTATATTAGTCAACAAAATGATGTCCATCAATAGAATGTGTTAGCTTGAAACATAGGCAATTTAGTCAAATGATTCCGTATAAATAAACGAATTTTCTGTCTGGTTTTTTGTTTTGGGCATCACTCAAAATGATCGTCAACAAAAACATGCCGAATTTCCAACTCATCGACTCAACTAAAAATTCATATGTCTATCATATTTATGTCATAAACAAATTCTCACCTCTTCCCCAACCTCCTAAAGAGTGAAATACTCGCGAATGTACGAAATCACACTAGCAAATGTCCAAAATCAAACTCGAGAATATTAAAAATGAAAACTTAATCGTGAAATACTAATTTTGTATATTAACAATGTATAGAAACCAGGCATTGTATACAATGCTTAGCCTCTTTTGGCAAATTGTTAAATAACATTTAGTATTATAACATCTAGGAACTGTTCATCTTAGTTAAGGTTAGTTAACTTAGTTTTAGTTTCACTAAAAGAAAACGTAGCCTAAATTTTAAATTTAACCTAAACTTTTCCAAAACCTAACTATTCCGATGCTAATTTCACACTTTATCAAAAGAGGCTAAACATTTTATACAATCCTTAGACATTGTATGCAATGCTCAGATTCTATATTTTACCCGTAACATACGAATAGTTTCGCAAAGTTATCCCAGGCCACCATGACTTTTACCTTGTTTTTCGACCAATAAAATATGACATCCGAGACAACAGCATCATGTTTTTACAAACCACCCAGTAAAAAGAATATGCATATAAAACACGCACTATATAAAACCCGTGTCTTACACAAACCTAATGAATATAAGCACACACTTTCATCAACCGAAATCAGACCACAAAAGAAGAGGAAAGAATGTTAATGAAACTTCGTGACATTATCATCTTTTATAGCCTAGACAAACTTGAATCACTAGCTTGCGAATTGCTTTTTAAAGTACGCAATTACAGTTATATCTTCAAAAATACTGACAACTTCGACTTATTAACTACCACATGGTTCCCACACAGATTGCATGACCGAATCATGTAACCAGTTGTTTTTTTTTCTAAACTAATTTTTTTTTTCATGTGTATAGACACAATATCCAGGCACACATGTTGGAAAAGTTGAAATTGAAGTCATTTCTATTTTTCTTTCACAGATCAATTTTCCAAACAGCAACTGTAGGCTATTCGCATACCAGACCTAATGAGCAAGTGGGTACACAGCCCACCCTCCATCACTGTCAAACAAGTAGTATACCCAACCGAATGGTTTTTCACTTTTGCCATACACTTTGGGAATTGAAGACATGATAGGCAGCTAATTAATGTCTACAAGTGCCAAGTTCCTTTTGGAAAGAAAAAAATTTTAAGACTTTGGCAACTAAAACTTAAATGGGAAAAAAAAAATAGAAGAAACAGGAAACAGCAGAATCAACTTTAGGGTTCCATGTTATCTCTTATATGGGTTATAAAGAAATGGCCTCCACCTAATTATTTTTTTTTCCTCCTCTCCTCTCAGTCTTTCATCTTCTCATTTCTTCATTAACAAAAATCCAATGGTAGATGTGGCAGTAACAATAGGTCGAGATACTATACAAGTGATAGGTATTGTTCTCCTTTTTTTGTTGCGCCACGAGGCTGTTATTGTACTACTTCTAGACAATGCACAAAAGACAACTTGACGTAAAAAATACATACCCCTTGTATGGGGAATCAAAAAAAAAGTAAATGAAACAAACAATCACTTTTTTTTTCTTAAAAAAAAATATACGACGAAAGACAAATCAATACCATAATAACAAGGATGTATCTTTGATTTTTTGTCCATTATTTTCACTTAAAATCTATTATTATTATAACCACAATAAAAAACAAACAAACTGAAAACCCGGAATGTAAGTGAAAAAAAAACAAACAAACATCAACATCGACTGGTAGGGTGTTTAAAATTAAACAGGATTTTGTTAGATGCAAAAAAAAAAACAAACACGCTAGAATTGAAGATTTGCCCAGAATAACGTTGTATGTTACAATAATTCAATATTGAGGTTATTATGGAAAACCGTGCCTCGTATATGGGTCTAGTTAGTGCTGTCAATAGATAAACTCATACCGACCTAAAACATACATATATCACTTCGAAATTGGGCACCTAGTAGGTGACAATCAATGTGTTGCTGAATATTTCTTTTGCCATTTACTCAAAACTATGAATTGTTACATGTAACTTTATTCCGGGCAAGCCTTCAACTATAAACTTCTATCCGTATAATATATTTGAAGAGCCTGGTGTGAAAAATTGTAATGTGACATTTTTACAATTTTGAGGAAAACGAAAGGTTGGTCTATGGGTTACTTCACACTTCCAGCACTAATAACTTTGCACATACTGTTGTTTTGTTCAAAATTATGCATTAGGGAGGTAGAATTGCACCTAACATATTCGAAAATACTTCATTTTCGTTTTTCATTAAGTCATTTCTGACAAAAATGTTACTTAACACCCTTTTACACCAGACCCTTCATAAAGAAGTGGTATCGTAAAACGAGAGGTGTTCATATGGAGTTTCATTCTTACAGTTCGGGTTTTAGTTGTGTTTTTATACTGTATATAGTGGTTATAAATAATTATATATCTAAGTGTAATAAACAAGTAATACCATAAAAATGGGGGTTGTTGAGCACAAAAATACTATACGTGTACTTTTTATCTACACTGAATCCAGTTGATTTTTTAACATCCCTCGTTTTCTGGTATTAAATTGTTCTTGTTTATTACGACTTAGATATACCGGTACTGTATGATTATATTATATACTGTGTATAAAAAAAACTAACATCCGGACTTTACGAATAAACGCTATACCGAACAGTATAAAAGAAAAGTTGAAATTTGAACCGGATTTTCTTTGGTTCAAGAACCCAAGACTTCTATCTGAACTGTAGTTGGGAAAATCCGGTTCATATTTGAAATGGTACAGGTTACGATATTATTATATTTTTTTTCTTGTAAAAGAAATAACGGAAAATGAAATATAACTAGTGAGATAAGTGGTGAATAAGCAAAGTGTACGCCCACTAAAACATTTTGTAGCACTTTTGATGAAATGTCCACCAGCCGAGATTTGATGTCAGGACCTTTTATGGACCCCTCCGAGTGGGATAATCCATCATTCTTTGTCACAAGCAATTTGCTATTTGTAATTGAGTTCATCTAAGGACAGCCGCTCGTCTTCAGCTTGGGCTTTAACAGACTACGAGATATTACCATCCCACTCTTGCAAGATAACTGTTGGCAATTAATCAATTTCTTTTTTCTTACCCCCCTCCCCTCACAAAATTTTGATACCATCTCTTCGAAACGAGAAAAACCTACTAAAACCACTTTCGATAGTTATTGGTTTCGAAATTAAATTCCACGAGGAGGAAAAACCTACTTGTTACTCAACACGGGGTATATGCAAGAACATAAAACCGAAGAAAACATTTAAGTAAAGAGCAAAAGAAAAGAAAAAAAATGATAATAACAAAACTAAAAAAAAATTTACAGAAAGTTATCAAGTTATACTTTGAAGAGAGTGGTCTCACGAAGAAGTTAGCAGTAAGCCAAAGAAAAGGGAGAAGAAAAAAATTGGGTATAAAAGTGCCACTTATGTTTTGGAAAAAGATGTTTTTATACGCTGTACATGAAATGGACAAAACAGATGAAGTTCAAAGACTCTTAAAAGTTTTCGTCGAGAACCGTATGATTAAGTTGCCATTTAGCATGGTACGCGTAATTGTAGTTTGGCGCTAATTGCATGGGTTTCCACCGAGAAACAACACCATTAGTGAAATATCTCTTCAGCTCTTTTATCTCACCAGCGATAAACCAGACTAAAGATATCAACGCCAAAATCATTACAGAAAACCAACTAAAAGAAAATCTGGAGTGCGTGACTCTAAGCATTTCCCTGGAATGCGATGCCCCAAACCAACAAGACTTGCCTGCCTGTTGCTGACCTGACTAATGCACCAAAACACAGAACACAACACCACTACCAGACCTAGTCAACCTACTCCCCAAAAACTCATCTTCATTTGCCATGATTTTTGACACACCAAAAAAATAACATTTCCGTAAATTTTTTCCCCCAAAAATGTGTAATATGAACTAACTAAGAAAGTCCCCTCTGGACAACTTCCATCTTAATACCATCAACTTCAGATTTTTTTGTATATTATCAAATGACGTTTTTTTTTAAAGAAAAGGTGTACACTTCCGGAATAGAATTGCTGTTAATACACATACGGAAACCTTTCTGAGAAGGCAGTTCATTAGTTTTATCATAAACATAATTAACCCGAAGAATAAAAAAGCCAAACCCAACTACAATGAATATCTGTTAAAAAACAAAAGTACATTGAAGATGAACAAAGACATCATTTGTGTCCAGTCCAAACACATCTTTAATACGTTGTCCTATAAGGTACATCATTATCTTCTTTCGTACAAAATATTATTTTTGTCAGGCTTAATTGTTATTGATAGTTGGTGGTTTAGGCAGTAGTTTAGCCTAACATTAGTACGTATACGTAACAATAAAGTAACAGTGACGTTAGTAATATTAATACTAACTTAGTATGGCGGCATATGAGAATATGCCATTGCGTATCTACTTGAGAAACATACCAAAAATTGTATAACTTTGAAACACTTTTGTGATCGTTACAAGATAATATTTTTGTAAGACAAAAATATTACTTTAATACTTTCGTATATGATATTATATACTATTCCAGTAGTTGTACATTGGTATTTTCAACAGTAGTTTGGTCTAAGGTTAGTATGGCATCTAAGAATATCAACAAAATGCCACTGAATATCTACTCGAGGAACATTCCCAAAATTGTACAACTTACAAAAAATTCTGTGTTCGTATTACAATATTTTTGTAAGACTTATCAATGATGATATATACTATTCCAGTAGTTGTACAGTTTGGTATTTTTACTAGTATTTTGGCGTAATGTTATTATGGCATCTAACAATATCAACAACTTGTCATTGACCATCTACTTGAGGAAAATTCCAAAAGTTGTGTGACTTTAAACAGTTTTCTAAACATATTACAAAACATGTTTTGTACGGTCTAGTTATTATCGATAGTTAATACTGTACTAGTTTAGTACCTGTACAAATTGTTTTTTTTTTTTCTTTTAAACAGTAGTATGGTGTATAAGAATGTCAAGAAAAAGTCATTGCCTATCTACTTGAGGGAAATTCCAACGAGTGGCACAAACTAATGACTGGTCACAATGTCCTCATTGTGAAGCCTTTTCCTAGCCAAGAGTTTATGGTGATGACTTTAATATCTCGAAAAGACATCTATGGGGCTTTGGGGCCATTCTATCAACAACTCTATTGTTATTGCTACTCTTACTACCGTTGGGTATAAATAAAAAATATTTAACATTTTTTCACTACATAACCCTAAAAAAATTACTACATCGAAAAAAAGAAAAATTGGACTTCTTTCAATGAAGTTAGACTTAGTACCATTTTTTACGACTATTTGAAGACAATGTCTTTCTTGAATGCCAACTAAAAAAAAAGTTCTATATATTTATATACACGAGACGGACAAAAAATATATATAAACATCACGTTACAAGAATTTTTCTTTGTGAATTCAGCATGTCATCCGAAGTTGAAAAAATTTTTACGATCCCATTATTCTTACACTATGGCCTTCGGTTGTGTAATCAACCACTAACGGGCAGAAAATAATCACCTTTTTGTGCATTAAAAATTTTCGAAAGACTGAATTCAATTCCATTTTATTCCACACCCCCTTTATTGTTTCATCCGTTTCAGCAAAAGTTCGGGCTGCAATTATGAATTAACAGTTAAAAGATAAAGATAGACCAATTGTAGATGAAAAATCCCCCTTCCCCCCCAAAAAAAGAGGAAAAAGAGGAAAAAGATGAGTCTTGAGTTTTGTGCAGTTGTGCATCGATTGAAAACTAGTACAACGGGATTGTCTCCAAAAAATTTTTTTCTATATATACATAAATGTTATTAGGTCTGGAAATGAACGTCTGCAATGCCATCATCATCTTCAAAGTTAATTGCAGTAATAGAAGTGTCCAATTTCGAAACAAGATAATCCACTCTGTCTAACGCTTTATATGGAATCTATTGGTCTCCACACGAAGAGAAGAAAAATAGCATTAGTCCCCCATATAATTATAATTCTACCGAAAAACTTCTTCTATTTGTTTTTTAATCACCGAGTAATTTTGGCAGATGAATTTAATTACTGAGTACAGTGTGCAACAAATGTCATTTTTCTCATAAAAGACATGGGCCATAAAGACGTTTTCTTTTCTCATACGCTAAAATCATGCAGGGTTGTGATTAGTACACTCTATCACCATATTTAACAATTTAAAAAAATATTACCATAATGTATATTTTTTTTTAAAAAATGATGAAAGTGAAAAAATAATTGATTAAAAAATTAGTATACAATTACGCGAATTTGATAAATATACAGGGTGAAGTGAAAGTCACTAAAGGTAAATAAGCATGAAGCAATAAAAATGTACGTGAATTACGTCACAGCGAGATGTTTAATAATTAAAATATTTTTTCAAAATATATAGTTATTTTATACGACTTTATAAATAAAATTGCACAGGGTGCAACAAAAACATTATCCTGTTTTGCAATACATATTTCATATCTAGAGTTCATTGATAAGAAAAATGTTGCCAATAGTGATGTCAGGCCAAGCTGATGTCAATTAAATCTTCAGTATAAAATAGACAGCGTCATTATTATAAAATTATATTCTTAATTAATTTTAAATAAAAACACAGTAGCCTATTATTTATAATTAGTTTTATAAGTGTTGAAAATGAATGACGAAATTTACAAATGTGTCGATGTTTACTACAGTATTATAAAACGTCTTCTTGAAAAGTCAACTGTATGGTATTTCAAGTAGCCTATATGAAATTTGACACACTGTATTAAAAAAATTGAAATTCTTACATGTTTATCTCAAATTAATTAATTAAGTATATTAAAAAAAAAAGCCTGTGTTCATATGGTGTTGTAACATGATATAAGAAGTGGTACGATTCCTTCACGTCAGCACAAAGTAAAAGCGGCTGGAATTAAGATCAACGTGAAGAGGCTTAGATATCAAGCTAAGTGCACTTGGCTTTTCATCTACCAATGTCACAAGAATGTTGTTGTTGAAAGTAACCTACGTGGAAAGTAACTTCTAACAGTTTTGTTTACATGTTACCGAAATTTCTTATCGTGCTGTAACTCTTTCCAAAGGTAAACAACAAAAAAGTACAGTTACCCCCTCATTATCGTCGGCTTTTGAGTACTGTATACCTGGTTTGAAATTTTTCTATTTTGGTTAGCAGAATGTTGAATTAGTTACTATACACAATTACCGAGTTCTGTGTATGGAACTGTAAGGCTTTTTGTTTACCCTTACGTTGTCACAGTGAACCCCCATGGCGTTCATCGTAGTAACGTGAATGTAAATAAAGATGGGCAGATTCTCAAATCCAAAGTGAATCAGAATGTTTCTGGAATTTGTCAGTTTACAACGGTGAACTGCATGACGAAGAATAGCTCAATATATACAGTGTGTACTTTTCCATATCAACATGACTCAAAACCAGTACATTAAAAATGCTATTTAAGCGTACTCTTTATATTGTATAGCCTACTATATAGAATACTGTCAAATACAGATATACAGCACTACTGTATGTACATACATAATGCAACAAATACATTTTCGATTTCTGCATGTTTCGATTTATGAAAAATTAAATTTTTGCGATTGTTGAGTAATTCAATATTTGATTTTAGGCGAGTTTTGAGTAATTCCATTTTTGCTTTCTAGAATTTTTTTATTTATTTATTTATATATTACGATTTTTTTACATTATCAGACTTGTGCTGTTCTCATTTTATGCTTTTTGATGTTTTTGATTACTGTATACAGTATATTCTCATAAACGACTGTTGGTGGCACAGTATACATTCAAATTCTCAGATCACTCAATCACTAACTCACGAGTGAAGCAAATATAAAGAGTATAACAAGAATGAATGCTGCGAAGCAACATGAATCTAAACATGGGGTTTACTTCTAGACTCTATGGTTATCATGCCCAACCACAGGGTTTACTTAAAAAAAGTTTATGAGAAAATAACTGATAATAATTGACCGAACGAAGTGAGGTCTATGTTTCGAGAAGTGGGACGAAATGACATTTGTTGGCGTGTGTATGTGTCTATGTAATGCGATAACTTGCGAAAGGTTCAATGAATTTACTTCAAACTTGCACAAGTTATTCAGAAGGGCTTTACACTGTACCCTTTCAATTTTGGTTGTAATCGCATTAATTTTGTTAAAAAAAAATTTTTAAATTAATTTAAACAAATTTTTTTTATCTGTTCTCAGAACTACTAGTACTACTTCAATTTCTCGTGGCCATCAATTAATATCGTACATTACGATATTAATGGCGTTACCTTCCCCAAAGTTAATACTGTACATATTTTAACTAACAGACGGTTACATAATCTGGTAGATAGTAAACATTTCTATAAAAAAAAATACCGTTGCCAAATCTCAAACGTTCAGAAAGTGGTACAAATGAATGTAAAAAGAGCAAGAAAAATTATGACGTATTTGATAGTTTGTATTATTTTCTCCTCATAATCTCATATTTCATATACAGTAGAACTTGAGTCTTCTTAAGCGCGGCTTTTGGGTAACCGTGGTACTTTTCAGGAACCTAACCCCCGCGGATAACGAAGGATTACTGTACTAAAAAAAATGTTTAATACTAATAAAAAGTTGGTATTATATTTCAACTAGTCGAAACCCTTTTTTTCTATTAAATTGCACTATAGGTTTGAAAAAGACTGCAAAAAGAGACACGACCATGGTATAACTGGCAGTCATTATGTAATAAATTAAGGCTGGCTATAGCTACCTGCTGCTAATTCAGCAATCAAAAATCATGTCAGGATACTGTCGAACGAAATTGTCAACGAAATAGCAAAAGTAAACCCTTATCAATTTTCACCAGTCATTTGGGAAGCCATAAAATTAACATCAAAGCAAAATATTTCATCGGCCTTGTGTCCTTCGAATACACTAAAAACGCTGACCTTTTATTATTCTTTTTCTTTTCTCATACAAAATATATAATAAAAAGAATAGGCTACAAGGAAAAACGGGTTTCGAAAAATCAACCTTTTTTTTGTTGTTTTAAACCAACACGACCAAACTTCTATATATTGAACACACAAAAAAAAACTAAAATTAAAAACAAAACAAAAAACAATTGACTTTTTGTTTTTTTTTATATATATTTTTAATCACACCTACACTCTGTCTGGGACAAACTTATTAAGTCACTCTCTGTTCTTAATAAGAAGAAAGGGATGTTACTAAAAAATAATAAAAAACTGACCAAGTGAAGATGATGACATGGTATGTTAATTGGTTTTAGATATACTTCACCAGTCCAAGAATGAAATGTCAGACGCAGACAAAGGAGAAAACGAAAGAGAGAGGGGAGAGGGGGGGTATGCGTGAAGAAAGACCGAAAAAAAAAAAACAACAACAACAAGAAACTGACATCATCATAGGTGATACGTTAATGTATTTTCCATGCTGTAACCGTTTGCAGTAGCTAACCCTCGATGATAAACTCAACAGTCCAATAGATAACGCCGAGTGAAAAGAAATGGAGTTCACCCACTTTCCCATCACCAACATCAGATAAAAGATGGGCAAAAGTTTTAAAAATAAAAACAACTTTGGTGGTGGTGGTGATGCCTACAAACCTACTTAGTTGATTGCTATTTTGAAAGCATCCCTCTAAAAAAAAAATAAAAAAACGACCGTGTTCGTATATCTTAATGTCACTGCATAAAATGAAGAGAACCGATCTTTCAGGATGTGGCTTAATGCAGCCTGCGTTTAATCTACACCGAACATCTATGAGAGTGAAAGCTTCTGAAAAATACATGAAATCGATTTATCGTTACTTTTGTTCGTCGATGCCACATGTTCAAAATGTTTGTTTCAAATGCATAGGTTTCTCTTTGGAACGTAGTTTAGTGATCCCTGTTATGGATCGTCCTACAAAGTATTGCAATTCACCAAAACCGCTGTTCGAAAGATTTTAAAATTCAGTATAAATCAGCGAGGTAAAATTATAAAATAAATAATAAATTAAAATAATAAAAACTGCATAAGTCATATCTTTTCTCTTCTTGCCCTTTTATACATATTCGTTATGACTGAAAGTGAACTTTCTTGAGCCCAATATGGCGTTTGTAGCACTTTTCTGAACGTTTAAAGGCCAAATTGCGTTATTAAAGCAAATTGAAAATACTACGATTTGAATTTCCCGTCATCATTAGTTTATATTTTACTTTACTAGATGGCGTTACTTTCTTCTTAGATAATATTTTCACACATAGATGGTAGTACGGTAGTATCTAGTGGATAGATAGGCGTGTGTGAAGTTTGCTTAAACCACATAATAAATAACCACATATACCACATAACCACATATGATTAATAAATTTATAATTATCTATTAATTAAAACAATTACTTACAGTTGTGTAGCATGTACAATTGTATATAGCATACATATGCAAACACTATAAACTCAATTATCCGAATATATATACCCGGTTTGGTATTTTAAAACACTAACAACGTTGTACAAGTTAAAAAACGTGAACGTGAACAATATGTATGTAGAGTATTAACCTACAATCATTGATAAATCATTCATAGCTATCGATAATATCAGAATAATTTTCCAATAATATATCGAGTTTTATATATTTATTTATTTATTAACTGAAAATAATCCAAGTCATTATATGTCATTATATTGAAATGACATATTTTACCTGATTCGGATGAATCAGAATTTTGGATTCGGATAATCGAGTTTTTAGTGTACTCGAAAACTGTAGTTAACGACGGATATAACTACAGTATATTCAAAAATAACATTTCTAAACTACAAAATGTTTTAATGTCACTGTGCAATATATCATACTACAGTACTATACGTTTTTAGAAATTTATCTGACAGTTATGTTTAGCCTACTTTATACTGCATAGCATTCTGGCCACACTACGAGTAAGAGAGCTTCTGAAATATACATGATATCGATTATCAATAGCCCACCTTTACAATTCTAATTCCTATTTTTTGTTATTCGATATTCAGTTCTTTGTAACTCGAATTTTCAATAGTAGTGAAGAATGTCACCAAAATTCTATCGATAAACTTTTTACATTGTTCGTAGCTATAACATTAAAAAACAAAAGTTAGCACGCACTTAACGTTTAAAAATAGTTTCAGCTAAAATTCATAATTGAAAAAAAATAATATTACAGAGGGAGAGACATTCAATTAATCTCACCACAAGAAAAGATTAATAGAAACATTAAACGGTTTTTATGACATCTCAGGGAGGCAAGGTGAAGACAGGCACTTATCGCGACATACACGATATTAACGCCAGGATGTGGTTACCACTAACGAGTCGAGAGAATAACCAAATGAAAGATTTCGTGTCTATAAATCCGGTGAAAATTTATGAAGGAGCGTTGTGCTTGACACTTATATTCCCTTTCGACTGTGCTGGCACCCAAACCCCGAGTGAGGTCCAACGTATGACGTGTAATGAGCATGAAAACACCCCGCTTGTCATAGTTACACACAGATTTTTCATTCTAAGTAGGGTCCCTCCTAGGGCTTTTGCCAACGTTGAGAAATGGTTATGTTGGTTGGGGGCCTACAAGTCTGTCAAACAACGGCTCTGACCTGTCGTCTTTCCCCAGCCGATGATAAAAGAACGCCAACTCCAAATTGCCAATAAACCATCAAGACATTGCCCCGAAAAAATCCTCATTTCCACAATGGTCAGTCAGCGAGATGGAGAAAGAGAGAACGAAAGAAAAAGAAAGAAACGGATGGTTACAGTAGTACGGTACTTTCGGGTTCGTCCTGCCATCGTATATTTTGAACTTTTGTCACCGTTACACCCGCACTTATCAACGCTTCGAATCAATAATTCAGCTCGGAACATGGAAACCACGTTTAAAAGTTAGCAGCTTTGCACTGTCAATTTTGCATCAAGCTGGCGTTACAAGTTTAACAATGTTACACTCGCCAAATGCCATCGGCTTTATAAACTTTCAATGCAATTTAAAACCGAATCATGATGAGAAAAGTTGGATGAACCAAAAATGACCAAATCTCTCTTTCTCTCTCCCTCGCTCGTTCTAAAGGAGATAACTCACTATAGGCCTAACAAACTCAAACTGACGTTAAATTTTCATACGTGATATACAGGATGAAACCAAAAAAAAAAAAACCTGTAAAACTTGATACATGGCAGAATGAGAGATTCGATTATAAAGTGTAATGTCGTTTTATAGTTGATCACGTTCACTCATTTTAATTGTTGAAATGTAGAATTTTAAATATTAACTTCTGAACCATTAGTGTCATTCAATACTTATAATCGACCACAAGAAGTGGTTATTAATTAAAGGAACTAGTGTAAAAAAGGGATATTTTTACAATTTCGAGGAAAACGCATTTAAACTTCAACTTCAAACGCTTTTACTTTTTGCACCAACTGTCTTTGCACATATTGTTTTGCTCAAAATTATGCATTAGAAAGACAGGATTGCACCTAACGTATTCGAAAACGCTGATGTTATTATTGACAAAAATGAAAGAACCCTTTTAGATCAGGCCCTTCAATTATAGTCGACTGTAAAAATCAATACATAGATTGTGATATTCAACGACAGAGTACGTTATTTTAGTTTAGTACAGTATTACACAGTGTTACTTCCGCAACAAGGTATTTCTAATATTAATCGAACAACTAGTTTAATTCATCAATTATTACAAATGACCAAAATTACATTATTAATTAATGTAATGTACAGATATTGCTCAAATCGATATACATACATACAGTACGGTACAACCAACCTATCATGTATCACGTGTAATTGACATATCAAATTGATAGGTTTGAAATTGCATGTCAGAAATTACCTATACATTTTTGAAATTTTTGATTAACCATTACGATTACTTGTCAAAACTATCAAAAATGACGCTTCTGGAATTTCTACAACTATAATCTTTGTCAAACCAAAGTTTCGTTACTTTAAACATCAAATGTGTCAAACATGCTGCCCGCCAACCTCCATCAAAATATAATTGAAGGACCAAAGGGTGTTAAGTAACATTTTTACAATTTCAAGGAAAACGCGTTTGAAGATCTGAACTTGCCTTGATGTCTATAGGCCATTTGACACTTCTTGCACTAATATCTTTGCACATGTGTTGTTTTGCTCAAAATTTTGCGTCATGAACGAAGAATTGCGCCAAACACATTCGAAAATGCTTCTAAGTCATTTTTGCCAAAAAGGATACTTAACACCCTTTTACACCAGGCACTTCAATTATATTCTAAAATACAAATTTAACTTCTATCTTAAATAAACAAAATATATATAATACACAAAAAAATAAAATAGAATTTCAATTATTAAAAGTAAATGCATGTTTATAACTGGTTTAACTTTACCTATTACATCAAAGCAGCTTACCCAAATACTACCCAAGTTAAGCAAAGATATTATACAACGCAGATATACAGATATACACAGATATACAACGAAAATAAACAGGACCGTATATATAAACATTATAATTGAAAAGTGAATAACAATGTCCACTTATTATAAAATTTTTAAAAACCTGCGACAATCGACATGGTGCAAAATAGCTTATATGGCCCTCGATATGATACAAAACTGCTTAATTTTAAAAACAACATACAAATCGCACATTGTTGGTTTTCTATAATAAAACACACGTCCTTATGAATCTTGTAGAGATCTACGACAGGAAACTGAAAACCTCATCATATATCAAAATAGACATCATAAACATTTCGACGACAAAGTGACTTCGAAAAATCTTTCATCTTTCCAAGCGGATCTTGAGGTGGTTACATAATAAACGTAATGTATTCGCGTGGTTAAGCGTAACCAGAATGCAATGTGCTAATGAAAAAGTTCAAAGGCACCGGTGACCATCAGCTATCAATTATGGCATTGCCTCTCTTACAACTACCAATGATAATTATTCGTCAATGGAGCATGGCTAATGCATCCTTGTAACTTATCGCAGGTTTGTGCAGCTGAGTGCAATAAAAATGCCACCACTTATTGCCCATGCTATTTATCACACACTCTTTTTACATGTGGTTTCAATTCAAAGACGTTGCGAGTCGAAATCTCTCACAGGCACTTACCATAGTCTTCTTCTCGCACCACATGCTTTCAACATCAAACTTGGCCAGTTCCTCCATTAAAATACAATTTTATTTTTAAACCTTTTAATTCTACACAGATTCAATGATTCATTCATGCAAAAATGTGGAGGAAAAAAAAGTTGGAAATACAAAAGATGGAAGTTGGTAAATGCCAAACAAGAAAAGAGTTGGTTGGGTCATTCGCAACAGTTTGACGCTAATTCATTTTTACGAAGTTCCCATATCTAAAATAGGAAGAGAAAAAAAATGGCATTTCGAGGTTTTTATAGCCAACTTTTAAAACACATCTCTAAAAAATCTCTATTCGAACAAAAAACATATATCTTCGAGACATGCAGTAAATTCAAGCGTGTCTAGTATTACAGCCGTTTTGGTAAAGATTTACGAGACAGCAGCCAGAAACAAATATCACACTCTTTAATGAGTTTCAAAAGATTACCTTCGGAGAATACTTGAGGGGAAACAAGAAGTCATTCCAAAATAGGAGAAAAAGAAAGAAAAAAAAACGAAAATAAAAAAAAAATCCAAACCCATCTAATTCGTTATTAATAATAATTTTCTCAAGGTGCAATAACACAAAAGGAATTCTTACAAGAAAAGAAATTTTTTTTCACCTTCTTCATAAAAGAAAAAAAGGAAACTTTTTTGTTGTAATGAGACAAAAATAATTTCCATATTTGCCAATAAGTTGCGCTAATGTTTGTTTCCAAAGCAAAAGATTTTTGAGTGACTGGTAAGTACACCCTGTTCAGGTCATTAGTGATCCATCAATGACAACTTGCATTCCTCTCACAAGTCTCTGGGCAAACATTTGAATTTCGTGTTTCCCTTTCACCAATATGTAACTTGTTTTTTCTCTCACAGAACCTATGTTCTCACAGGCAATTCATTACTTGTTCCAAATTTCACTTGGACATTCGAGCTTTTACAACTCGGCCCACCATATTTGAAATTCAAACAAGTCAAAATTACAGTGGTGGCTACTTGTACCTCTAAGTAAACTTACTAAGCATTTGCCTACTGCGTTACTCTCTCTTTACACTCTATTTACATATTTGAAATATGTAAAGTGAGTAGAAAGATCCACAAAACAAATCGGGTTCTTCACTAAACGAAATACAGAGGATATTGCTTACAGATAGTTATAGAATTACTATTGTTATTTGTAATGACGTCATTCATGAGTTTCGTACCGTTGTGATAATACTTGCAGTGACAAAATTGTTTGCTTATTCCTAATTAATATTTACTTATATTTTTATTGGAAAAAGTCGAGGCTGGAAATTGAACTTTCTGTAATTACTGTATACCATTCCATAATGAATATCTTTAATTTTAGGCTAACATAGGATTGAGATTTACACTGAAGATCGCTAGAGAAAGAGCTTTTAAAAAATTAAATTAACATGTAAAACCGAAATGAACCTAACTCCATAAATGTACAATTGGAAACATTAAAAATAAATCTCCCTATCTCTTCAATTATCAAACGAGTGTTAAAAACGTAAAAGTTTCTAGTAGGCAGTAAATTGTGTAAAGGTTTGACATTTACCACTTTCTCATTCCAACTACAAAAAGGTACAAATCATCTATGCAGGATTACAATAATTTTTTTTTTACAACAATTCCTCTTTCACTATTATTAACACAATATATTTACAAACAAAAAATATAAACCAACGTATTCTGCCTTAACAACATTCTTTGTTATCCACAAAAAAAAAAACACGTTTTCTAGTTATTTGCAATATCAATTTCAGAATTATCGCAACCTAATAACAATGCAAAGCAGCTCAAATCTTTTATGACCCTTCAAGACATAGTATTTTTTTGGTAACTCTTTCGTTCTCGAATGTTCGGATATTGAAGTGGCTATTTTAGAGATTCATGAGAGACACCGGTCTCCATGTTAAATACGCCTTCCATCCACTGGCAGTGAAATGCAGTTACCTTTTTTTATATATATATTCTCCTTCTCAATCCACTTATTAACTACATCGGAACTTTCAATTTATATGCTACATTAAACTTCGTAAAATTACAGACTGGTTCACTCGCTTAGTATAGCTTCGTAATTATTAATCCAAAAACTTGACTCGCTACACCAAGTTGCAAACAACTCACTGTGCACTTAACAAGCATCGGCTCATCAGCGGCACTACCACCATCTGGAAGTGACTTCACTCACCACCAGTCAGTTGTAAAAATCCCAAAATAATACTACACCATTTTTTTCATAACTCCAACTGAGATGAAGCGTAGATAAATTTAATATGAAATATAATCCCGCATACACGAGAAGAGAGCAATAAAACTAAATGAACTCTTCTCGGAAACCAAGCTATGAAATGTATGTATGTATGTATGTATGTATATATATGAATTTTTAGTTAGTATATACAGTATATAGTTATTATCTATAGTTGAAAAAGAAAAAAAATTATGGAATGTAAACAGTTCGTCATTGCAGTGAAATGACACTTTGCTAATCTAGTCAGAATTTTTAATCATTTAATCATTAAAACTTTATGTACGTTGTGATATATTTAATTAACTAGTTATGAAAATCATTTATTAAAATCTTAATAATTCGTGATGTGACAAAGAATCTTCTAAATCGGTAAAGAATTGTCGTAACCAATGAACATCGACTGTATCATCCACTCAATTAGTCTGGTGTCCGCGCAAAGCATTATCGAGCAACATTCACCAATCAGCGACGAGATTGGGCATGACGTCAATACTTGGCGCAACTAATACACAATGAGCATTTTCACATGACCTCTTGATGGGTTCATTAACGACACAGCGAAAGAACAAAAGTGTCAACAGGAGGTGAATGGTTTTAAGGCCACCATAGTTATAGTAATAGTCTTTTTAATGCCACTGTTGCCTGACACTAGCAAGTGATTTGTTGCTTTGTCTTTCAAGTCACTAATAAAATGACAAAGTCAAGTAGTTTTCCTTTAATTAGATGGCCTTACATGTAATAAAACTAGTCAGCAGCCTTAACACGGCATTAATATATATGCACTAGAAATAATAGCGTTTCATAATAAACGCAATATTTTTATTTGATAAACACTTGCAAAAACTTTGAGACGTTATTATATAGTAGTTGACATTTACCACTGTATAATAAAAATGCATATAATTAGTCAAACTGGCTAACAGAATGATTTGTTAACAAAACGTTCTGTGTCCCATTTGTAACTTATTAGACCCAGTTGAACAATAAAAACCAAACTCAACAAGAAGTGAATAAGAAAGAAAAAAGAAATACCACCAGCAACTTAAATATAATTTGTTAGCCGATTGTAGCATTCGTCGTAAAACCCTAGTAAAGTCGTCAACGCGGGAAAAAAACCTATAAAGTAGAGAAAATTACCGAGAAGGAGTGTAGATGGGCATCAGAAGATCGCAACCTCAGCTGTCTGCCATCTTTTCACACTCCATTTGAACCGTTCCATTGCTTCTTGTTAATAATGGCTGACTTATTGGCTAGTAAAAACCGAACAACAACTTCAAGGGAATGCTCTTTTATGCGGGTTGTTGTATTTTTTTTTTCACTTTTACTTTTTTTTTTATGGGTGTCACTTTTCTAACCTTTCACCTCATCTCCATGACAAGAAAAGAGCCCACAAGACAAGCGCGATGGGGGAAAAAGAGCACCCCCTCAAAAACCGATTGTAATTCATTCCAGTTTAATACACATAAAAGGCTGTGGAAAACTGTTAACATCTAGGCAATCTTTTAAAAGCGAATGGGGAGCACAAAAGTCGCACTACTAATGAAACGGTTTCTATTCTGCCGGTTCAATTTTATTACCTATGGGAGCGTGCGAGCTACCAAACGATGGAATGAAGATGTACCTAATAAATTCGAAGAAATGGCGCTCGGCGAATTTTCATCAGCAGCATACCATTAGAGCGTTGCCGCAGTGGCGAATGAATTATTGAACTGCATTTTAACGGATTTTCAACAAACTTTTGGAATTTTATTTTTAAAAGGGCAACTGCGACGACGATGTCGAGTCGCTTGTAATTTCTTTCATAAATTCGCTCGTGATTCCCAAAGTAGGCGTGGAGCGCCAAAGTAGCATTACCGTGTAAATTTCCAAAATCGCACGAACTGTCAAGTTAAGCATGTTCGGTTAATTTCTCTACACGTGTACTTGTGACCCTTACATATTTCTTTCACGACAAAAACATGAAAATACGATAACGAACTTTGACTTTCTCAGACTTTCTTTTATAGTGTAAAAAAAAAAACAACTTAACTTTGACTATATTTTTTTTTTCTGAAATCATTTTCAGAAAAATTAATGTTCAAAAACCAAGAAACAACAAAAATTACAAAATTGTGAATTTTTTCCCAAACAATCTTCAAAACCACATTACCCCTGAAAAAAAAAACCTCTAGAGGTTTATACTAAGAATAAAAAGAAACCGCATTTAGAATTAGACGTGAAAAAAAAAAGTAAAAATTTGTTTTTGAACATCTAACTACTGCGAGAGGTATCAAATTTAATAACGATCTAACGAAAAAAAATGTTTTAAAAAGAAATATTTTTTTCGAAAAAAAGGAGATTCTATCGTTTGGAGAACCTTAATTAAAAATCCTGCCTTGTAAGACGCTGTCAGTCCTTATGCAATTACTAATCGCATCATTTCCATGGTAATTGCCTGAACGCCATCCAATATGATTGACTTGCACACCTCACAGTGAACGCTGCTGCTCTTACGGCAGCCGAGGCAACACATCATTAATTCGTTAAGTTCATGCTCCTTGACCTTGTGTTCAACAAACTCCTTAGGCATTCCAAATTTAGCAACAAAAGATACCCATAATACAAAATATGACTTAATCTTACAACACCAAATAACACAATTAAGTATACGACAGATGCACCCATAGTGACAAAGTACTGTCTGTAACACAAAAATCGCTAGAGCTAGTGTCTAAGTAAGTCCCACAGGATTCTTAATTCACACCAAAAGATCCTACTGCATGACGTTATTCTTCTTATACAATCCATTTTCAAAAAGTATTAGAAAATGAATGTGCATGTATTATTTAGTGATGGAAGTTTCTCCCATCTAGAATAAAAATCGCATGCGATTGATTTGAACAATGATCACATAAAAATCACATGTTACTATTTCAACAATGGTCATATGGGATAACTTGTTATGATATGGTTTTAAACAATACAGTGTGAGGATATAGTGTGATAATTTGGTTTAGCATTGTTACAAGAATACGTGTTACCAGTGTTAATTTGGTTTTGCATTGTTACAAGATCATGTGTTATCATAGGTTTTAAACAATGATCACGAGATCATGTATGTAAATTTGGTTTAGCATTGTTACAAAATCACAGTTACTATTTTTAAACAATAGTCACGAGATCATGTGTTAATTTGGTTCAGCAATGTCACAAGTTCACGTGTTGCCAAATGGTTTCAAACAATGGTCAAATGTGATCATGTGATATTAAACAATGGTCACATATAAAATCGCGTGCTACTGATATGTGATATGTTTAAGTAATGGACTAAGATCAGGTAACATGTGTCAAATTCTTCGATTTAGTGAGTGTGCAAGATCGATAACAAGAATAATTTGCATAACGAATGAAGACGGAAACCAGTTTGAAGAAAAATTGCTACAGATTCTGAAACTCGAGCAAGATTAAATTATGAGAACGAGATGTTTGCAAAGACCATTGAGATGCATAAATAATTTATTCATTTATTTATTTATTTGTTTTTTTTTTTTAAACGAACTAGAATTTTGCGTTGAATTGAATAATTTGTCAATCCGATAAATTATTATTTGCACTATACAATTATTCTATCGTGCAAATAATAATTTATCGGATTGACAAATTATTCAATTCAATGCAAAATTCTAGTTCGTTTAAACAAACAAATTGTGTAAGAATGAGAATAAACTATTCTGCGACTACCTAAGTCACGACTAGATATTAAATCGTTATAAGCATTGTTATTCTTTATGCAAAACCAAATAAGATAATGCACACATGGTGCAACTAATTTAGTTTGCTGCCTACGCGCTTTTGCAAATCGATCCTACGTCGTCGTCTTTCATTGAATGAAGATAAACTTTAACCTCGAGACACTACATTTTCAAAAAAAAAATTTTTAGCCTTTAATGTGCCTTTGTCAACAACATGACATAGGATCATTGCAGCAGGATCCCTTTTTAAAGAAAAACAGCCATGTTGTATACAGAAGAAAAGAAACCCAGCCACTTTTCAAACGATGCGAACTTCCCCATGACAGGTGTGAAGGGTCCTTTCCATTCACTCGCATTCATTATGCTAGTCTACCCTACATTCGCCTGAGTGGCTAAGTCATGTCCGATACATAAAATACGTTTCAAAAACCCCTACACATCACACCACATATACAGAAAAAAAAAATGGAAATTTTGTTATTGTCACCAACATTCCAGAGTAGCAAATGTTACGTTCAATAGAAACTGATAAACAAGTTCAACTAGTTCATAACCGAACCTTCAACATGGCTATTCATAAAAAAAAAGGTGAGGCTTACAAAGGTAATGCTATTGCGGTTATTCAATCTTATTTTTTTTTGTTATAAAAGGTAGTTATAAAAAATACGTGGGCTTCATGATCCGATTCAAGAACTACATACAATGAACGTTGAAATAAAAAAAAGGTGTAAACGCTGCGGACACAATAGAATACTTCAAGCACTCCAGTACGTGCAACAGCATTTTTAACTAACTTTATATAGAAATATCGAGAATGTACACAACAAGTTAGTTTAATGAAAGCTGATATCTAACAAAAACATGTTAGTCCTAGTGTAATGAATGCTAAATCTAACAATACAACTGAATATCAAAAGAAAACATGGCTTCTGTTGGATGTGTCATGAATTACCAATGTCAAGAAATTCATGTTTTATACATCAACATACACAGGAAACAACACTAAGTTCGAGTCTAACCTCAACGCAAGAAAACCGTTCTAAAACAAAAGAAAACTTCCTTGTGATTAACTGTTAGTCTATTCTAAAGACAATTTCTAAGACATTTCTGAGAAACTTAGAAGACTTTTCCAAAGATGTTTGATAGCACTTCTGAAAAAGTTTTATGCAATTTATATTCTTTAATGCAGTACCGGTACATACTAGTTTGACATTTATCGTATATTTTCATTATAATCTTGCACCTTGTCTATATTGGTCCCAACGAATTGTACGAAAGTGAAATAAACGCTGTATATAAGAAACAAAAATAAGGTTTTGTCGAACCTCAAAACAAATAAATCAGTTACAAAAAACAAATTTCTGTATTACAGAAATTACAGTGCAAGATTTTTCTAAAGAAAGTTTGACATTTTGACAACACTTCGAAGACTTTTCTAAAGACAATTTTCAAAGATATTTCAACGACACTTATCTAAGAATATACTTCATACTGGAATACATAGAAAACTAGACGTAATCTCGGCACACCCCTTATCAAAGAATATAGCTACAGTACTTCATATTGAAATACTGTACATAGAAAACTAGACGTCATTTCGGCACAAAAATGCAGAAAATTCACGAAAATTCGTCACAAAACCAAATTTCCCTAAG
Organism: Cryptops parisi; assembly: GCA_034695005.1. Classification (NCBI taxonomy): domain Eukaryota; kingdom Metazoa; phylum Arthropoda; class Chilopoda; order Scolopendromorpha; family Cryptopidae; genus Cryptops; species Cryptops parisi. Next base: position 17,502 of record JAQIWH010000095.1, on the reverse strand, counting down.
CTTAAGACTTTCCCAACGACAGCTTCCGAGACATTTCCACGACATTTCAAGACTTTTCCAAAGACAGTTTTCTAAGACATTTCTAAGTAAGCTAGTTTGACCAAGGATTGAAATATAATACCTTAGTTGTTATAACCTACTGAAGACTGCCTACCGTCAATTCGTACAAGATCTCAAAAATTCAATGATGACAAGAGTTTAGTTGTTTTGAATATTTTGTATTCAGTGTAATAGTTTGCCTGAATGTATAGTAGCAGGGTACATGCAATAAAAATGTTGCAAGTCCATTAAAAGCCACCCAAATTTTGAGTAATTACACAATAAAAAAAAACCTCTGGAGGCAGTGGCAGAAACACCAATTTTCAAGCCATTTTTCCCTACAAAATGTGAATACAAAATTTCTGCAAAAATTTTTAACAGTACTTCCTATTCAATGTTTGACAGTGATTTACTTGACAAGAGAGAAAAAAAAACACATGGGGGGAGAAGAAAGAAGGAAAAAAAATTGGTCTTTTTGGCTGTTCTTCTGACAAAGAAATTCCCCAACAAAATGCACCTGAAGGTACAAGTACTACTTTACTCCCAAGAAAAATCTTACCACCACCATTTTTGCTAATTTTTTCCCCTTCATCTTCTTAAGGGCTACGAGTTATTTATGAGTTGTGATATCTGCGATGCGTTAATAAGCGAAGAACCTGCTTTAATTAACATTTAAAGGAAAAAAAATGGAGATAAAACCACTTGAAGAAAATTTCTGATTATGTGACTGAAATCCAAAAATATAACTTGACCAACAAGAGAGTTTACCGAGGAAAAAAAATTGTAGATGGGAGGGGAACTAAAAACAAAAACTGATTGACTTAGAGGGAATACTTGTCACGATTACCTTTGAGGTGCTTTCGAACCCAAATGAGCCAAGTGGGCATTAAGAAAAAGTTGAAAAACTATTCCAATGTTCAATTATGGGCAAGACACAACATCATCATCATCGAAGGAACTTTTTTGGAGGGGCAGACATGTTTTCAAATACAACTTCTGGGAAATAAACTAGGCATCTAATGTTGATTAGATAACGAGCCACTGGGCTTTTCATCAACCGTAATTAACTCGTTAAGCATCGACATCATTAAAAAGTCTCTCGCTACATATTGTGATAAGGTCATACGCCTATAGCTTTGTGACAACAACAACAACACTTATGTATGACAAAAAAAAAATAATAAGACAAGAAGAAATGAGATGTAAAAATCAGTGTCACTCTCCACGATTCCCCCTCAAAAAGATGAGTAGAATTTTAAATTATTTTTAATTACTTTTTAAGGCTCGTAATTCCACTTGTGGGAACATTTATTCACCCATTTAGCGAGCGATTTTACTGGATTACTTGCAATTACCAACTTTTACATTCACCTCGTAAAAACGTTTCAAAAAACGTATTCATCCGACGATAAGAATGGGGATGGGCAAAAATGAATTTAAATGGAAGCATAATAATAAAATAAAAAAATTTGAAAGAAAAAAAAAGAGATAAAATAAAAATCATCATTTTCACTGCGGACAGTCCCAATCCCAAAAGCTATAATTACAACTTCCCGGGGAGTGCCTTTAGGGAAACACTTTTGGCCGGACTAGAAATTAATTTTGATAGCAACCGAAAGAAAAAGGAATTATTTATATTTTAATTCCAAATATGACATGTTATACTTGACCTTTTTTCCATATACAAAAACTTTTTGTTATATTATTAAAAAAAAAAAAATGTGACCACGTTGATGACATGTTACGAGCTCATTAGTAGGTTTACGAAACCAACTAGTAAAAAGGAATGTTCTCTAAAATAAATTAATATTTTTTTCTTCCAAACTTCTTCACATGTTTACGTTTTATCTCAACATCTAGTTGGTTTGTTTACATTTTGTTTACATAACAGTTTGAGTGTTTTCTGTTCGAAATGTTTCCGGATTAATTACAGTGATTTTTAACCACTAAGTGTTTATAATTAATTTTTCGGGAATTAAAAGCTTGTTTCGACTTAAAAGATAAACTGTTTTAACAAACAATTTGTTATTATTATTTTTTTTTTAATAATCATTACATTCCCTTATTAAAGTTAGTGACGCTTATTACGTTCCTGAAACCAAAATCGAGACAGAAAATTAGAGTTTGTGTAACTACTGGATAATTGCAACTGCGATATTTGTAACTATTAAACAGCACACTTGTACACTTTCATGTGTTTCAGTTTTATGGGGCAGCATTCCTTAAATTCAAAAGTGTAATTAAGCAGATGAATTATACACTTCTATAGTATTAAAACATGGAAATAATAAGCAAATTTTGTTATCATGTAATAACGAACTTGTTCAAAAATTACTTGAAAAAATTATAATTAATCTTTTAACTAGTATTGATTAACATATATATACTGGAGGCTTACATATAACTGTCACTAGTAATGTATAAAATCCAGGCATTGCATACGATGCCAGCTTCTTTTTGAAAGTATGAAAATGTATAGAACTATTTAGGTTGGTTAACAACGTTTTCTCTAAAAAAAAATTAAGCTGATATTTAGGCCTAAATATTAAACCTAACCTCAATTTTGCATAACTTAACTATTCGAATGCTAATTTCATACTTCGCGAAAAGAGGTTATACATTTTATACAATGCCTAAATTATTATATACATTGTCTGCAACATGACTAACGATAAAATGCGTAAAAGTCATATACTATACAAAACGAATTTAATTTTGAATTTCGATTTTATTCTGCATATTAAAGCTACATGTAAACTTTTCTACTTCAAACAAAATTCTGCTTATATTTGAACACCCCTTATCTATATATGTATCTAACATACATTCAGAGTCACGTTTTTGGGTTCTTTAATACATTCATAGCGTGGTATAAATTTATGAACACAGACCCAGACCCACACACATACAGTACGGTATTCTGCTATATCATCATAACGACTTAAATTAGCTCATTCTGGCTGGTTATTTCCGCAGTTTATTATTAATCTAGCGGTTTTTTTACTAGGTACTTGTAGGTAAGCTATGTGTACCATGCATTTCCTTACATTTCTTTTACGTCCTACCTGCATAAAATACCTAGCTTAACGAAGAAGAAGAAAGAGAAGAGGAGAAGGGGGGAAAAAGAATCACTCGGTTACTGCCATACCTCACTGTGTTTACTGTTCCTCTGTTCGCTTTTAAATTACTCATAAATCAACGCACGCCAACATTATTAGTGCCCCCAACTTTCACTCGTTTCCAGCAAAAGTTCGCGTTAAAACTATTTGAAAAATTCCTCCTCTGCAGGAATCTCCTGATTTGGTTAAACAAATGGCTATTAAAACCTTGAACCTCACAAGTTACTACAAGTCATCACTTCACCTGATAGAGTTGACCCTCGCGTGACCTCATATGAATGTAAATGGCCTGCCAACCTGCACAACTTTTTGGCACACAATCGTCCCCTCTACCCTCAAATATTCAAAACACCGATCTACTAGTAAATTCGGCGCATTTATGCAGATTATCTAGTAACTTGAGAACCCTCTTTGCTCCTTATTATTATTTTTTTATACTTCCAAGGCCAATGTCTAATGAAATCGGTTTGAGCAGAGTTGCATTTTTTTTGGTCAGTCATCATTTATTCCCCCCCTAACCTCATCTCAATGCCAAGGTCACTACACCAACCAAGCAGTTTTTCAAGTGGGCTTCCAGTAAATTAAGATTCTCAAAGCCACTGAGTGGGAACAAGCACTGTATTTCAAAAATAAGGTCAACTACCATTTTCATCAGGTAAACAAACACGCGCTTGCTTCTGAAGACTACATACCAAGCATCTCTAACGAAAGTCACTTAAAATCAGTTTATCATCAGTGATGCAAAAAGAAATTGTCATTGATAAAACATTACGTGGTGTATATTAATTTCAACCATTCGATGACCTCGATAACAAGAAAACTCATTTGCGTGTGTAGAATAATTTCCATTTCGAATCCTTGGATTCCACATTAAGATTATCTTTATTGGTTACCTTTTGCATTTCAGAATATCGTAAGGACATTTTTTTCAAGTTGATATTAAAAACGTCCAACATTTTCAACGCCTATATTTCGACGTAGCATGTCACAAAATTAAAAAAAGTAATAATAATTTCAAACTACTGATAAATTATCTATTTAAGAAAAAAAAACATGTTTCTTACCGTGAGAATGCAATGGCCAACTGGTTCACTCTCTTTGACAGACACATTGTAGAAGCTTTGGTCGAAGATGGGTTCATTGTCGTTGACATCCAGGATGGTGATGGTGACCGTGACACTGGACGAGAGGGGTGGAATTCCGTGATCGGTGACCACAACTGTCACTTTAGGTGATGAATCTGTTTCACAGTCAACGTGCGTGCGAGTTGTGATAAGCCCCGTTTTGCTGTTGATTTGAAACCACTGGGAATGATTTTCAGGCGTATCCTGAATGGAATAACTAAGTACAGAGTTGTTTCCTTCGTCCGGATCCAAAGCAGTCAGTTGAGCCACCGACGTGCCAGGATCAGCAGTCTCCTGAACACTGGCGAAATACACCGTGTTAGCGAATGTCGGTGGGTTGTCGTTGACATCGGTTACGTGGATATCGAATCTCCTGGACACCTGAAGCGGCGGAGTGCCCTGGTCGGTAGCTGTGACGGTTAATGTGTACAATGGATGAACCTCCCGATCCAAAGGAGCGTTGACAAAGAGAAAGTAGATGATGGAATCTCGTGTCCTCAAATCGAAATGATTATCACCTCCTTTCAGAGTTACGTTAACGTTGGAATACTCCGCTTTGGAATCGGGATCGTTAACACTGATGCGAGCAACGTATTTTCCCGGCTGAGCGTCTTCCGAAATTTTGGGAGACGCATCGTCGCTCAGGAAAATAAGATTAATGGTTGGCTGGTTGTCGTTGACATCGAGCACCCGGATCGTAATAAAAGCAGTTGTCTCGAGAGGCTGAGCACCATTATCGCGAGCAACTACCACCAATTCGTACACATCTTTTGTTTCAAAGTCCAGTAGTTTGTTGACTGAAATGACACCGGAACGGGGATCGATGGAGAAGAAATTTTCCCGATCGCTTTGTCTTCGGTTGATGGAGTATGTAACCTGTCCATTTTCGCCGCTGTCGGTATCGGTTGCCAAAACACGCACCACACTCGTTCCGATCGTAGCATTTTCGGGAACAGTGGCGAAATAGCGACTTTGGTTGAAAATGGGCTGATTATCGTTCACGTCCAAGATAGTGATGTTGACAATGAGCGATCCTTTCAACGGCGGCGTCCCGCCGTCGTACGCTTCGATCAGCAAACTATAGGCAGGTGTGGTTTCTCTGTCCAAAAACCCGTTCACCTGCAAGTCCAGATATAGAACCTCGTCTCGTTCCCTGTGCGACGACAGACGAAAAGCATTGTTCGTGTTCCCCGACACGATCCTGTACTGCTGCACATTGTAGTGACTAAGATCCTTATCTCTGGCAGGAGTTAAAGTCCTTTTCACGTCTCGAGGCGTGTTCTCGGGAAACTCGATCGCCAAGAAACTCGTCAGAAACTCTGGCGCATTGTCATTCTCGTCACTCACATGCACTACCACCCGGATATTCTCGCCGGACGATGGGATGGCCACGAACGAGTAGGAACTTCGCGTCTCTCGGTCCAAAATCACTTTAGTCCTGATTTCCCGGGTTGACTGGTCGATTTGCAGGTCCGAATCGACGGCACTACCAGGAGCTGGCACGATGAGAAAAGGCGGAGTGGCCGTCGATGAAGAGGGTCCGTCTAGGTATCCGATCAGGGTTCCCACAGGGACGTTTTCGGACACCGTGAACTCTCTCGTCAGCTCGCTGTCGGTCCGCCGTGGGAGAACCAGTAGCACTGTGAGCACGAGCAGCAGCCTGTTCAAGGGCCACGCACGTTCGCCCTGCAAGGGGTCCATGTCGGCGGCGAACGATGGAATTCGGATGGAGCAGTCACAGCTTCCCCTCGCAGCCCGCCAACCTCACGTGGGGGTCTCGAACAACGTCATACGTAGCCACACCTTCATCCCTCGACGATAGCAGCTTACCGGCGAGATTCACTGGTCCCCACCACGACGATTTGCCCGAGCTGCTGGAAACGGAAACAATCACAGGCTTTAGTAATCAACCGGAGGAAATGAAACGTCCCCCCAGCATCTTGATAACTTAATAGAACCTAAATCTCCAGTTATGGTTCCCTTACACACAATGACCATACAATCTAATGATATCTACCCTGTCAGAAATAAATAAGTCCAAACACTCAATTTGCTCCCACCTAATCTTGAAGAAAAAATCTTAATTTAGAAACACAAGAAATATACTTGTATGTATTTTATTTTTTTTTTTTTTTGTAAATACCTCAGCATTTCAAAACTAAACCAGAAAATATATTGGTGTCCATTGAAATGTCTTATTTTATTTACTAAAATTTATCTGTAGTAATAATAGGTCTGTACCTTTACACAGTTTTACCTTCACCTTTTTATTAAAATAATATCACGCCATTTGTTTGGAATTTCACTAATCACCTTATAACGTTATTCACAAGTAATTAGTTCTCACTTTGGAGGTCATTAATTAATCAACATCAAAGTGGCAGTTTACATCGTTACTAGGTTATGTTTTTAGAATATTAATAAATAAAAAACAATACTCAACCTACATACAGAGTTTGACCGTTTTATGTCAATAAAGAAGATTCACAACCACTAATCTTACAGTATACTAACAACAACAAAAAATATGGTCTTAAAAATGAGTTTAAACAATCAATATGCGAAAAACGAAGGTCATTTTACTACATGGTTGCAATATGTAGGTGATCTTCAGAAACAGGTTTGACTTGCCAACAGTTATAACGTGACAGTTCATCAGTTCTGGTTTAACTATTATTCACAATTCAATGATCCCTTCTGGTGATTGTACACACACAAAAAAATAAATTCTCCACACTTCGCGTTATTTCAGGTTATAGCCACGTTCCTAATTCTCTACTAAGATTTCGAGATAAAACTAAATCAACCATTGAACGATTTTCTTTTTTAAAACAAAATGCTATTGAACTAAATCCACCGCCAAAAAAAAATTAGATAAAATAAATAAATAAATAAAGTTAAAATCTCACCAAAAACGTGCATCTAATTCCAAACGAAACCAAAATCATTCTCTACGGTCAATTAAAAACCCACAACATTAATCAAGAAACATTCGCAATCTATGGTGTGCACCAAACCACTTTTTCTCCAAACCGGCCAAAACCTTGGGCGACAATGTCCTCATCCTTCAACGAGCACATGGTTATTTCAGCTCAACCACAGCTTTCTCCCCTCCAAACCTACACACACTCATCAAATCAATCGTGGATCGATCGAGGCAGCAAAGCAACACAATGACTACTACAAATACGATTCTCGTCAACCGAAAAAAAAAATGTCTCCAGCACCACCAAAGCATTACTCATGTCTCCTCCGCTACTACCAAGAAGAGAGTCGTTGTAGCAAAAGAGCAGAAGAGTTTTGGCGCTCGAGGCGATGCGCACCTAACTTACAGCCCCAGTCAAAGTCAGGGAACGACTCTGGCTTCTTCGGTGTAATCAGCTCCAGTGCCCAAGCTCCGAGCTATTGGGTCCTTGTAACTTCAGCAAGCCGCGGTGAGCTAGCTGGTCTCTGACCTTGCAGCAGCTGCGTGCTTGAGGTGGTGGGGGGTTCGTACTCATTTGCTGCTCGCCAACCAAACCCAGCCCGCCTAGCCTACACGTTTACCAAACTCTTAAAAATGACATTCGGCCGCTCGCCTTCAACAACAACAACACCCAAAGTTCACCGAAAACAAGCTCACCACGTTGGGATAGAGATCATCAACACGTTCAAATGGGATTTTCATATTTGCCCAATTTACTCGCCATCAACTCGAGTAGAGCGTTAATAAGTGTTATTTTAAACTGTCTGAAACGAAGATGAAAGTTCGAGAATTTTTCGTTTGTTTTTTTTTTTTTGTTTTTTATTTAAGTAGGGGGTTAAAAAGGTTGTAGTTGTTGTAAAAGTTGGTTTTAAAACTTTCGTTTCCCCCCTTTTTTTTCCTTCTTTCTATTCTTGTCGAGGAATAAACCAACAAGAATTACGAGCGAGACAAACAGTCGCAAATTGCAATGCTAATGTAAACGGTTTTTGTGTTTTGTGTTTGTGTGTTGACAGTGTCAAAATAATACCTTAATTAAAATTAAGGTATTATTAAAATACCTTAATTTATTAAGTTTGGTATTAAAATACCAAACTTTTATCAAAACATACGTTTTTGTTTTCTAATCGTCAAGTATCATAAAATCGTCAAGTGTCATAAAAGATATAAGGTAAGCAGGTATTTGGTTTTAAGAAATATCAGTCTATCCAGGTGAACTTTGTGGAGATTCGTGAAATAAAAATAAAAACGCATTTGAATAAATTAGGGTGTCCAAAAATGATGTTTACAACTTTAATACTTAAAATATCTACAGATGTAAAGAAGATTTTCGGACACCTTGTACATAGTAACGTAATAAAAAATAGTGAAACTAATAACATTTAGAAGTCTATTGAAAAGAATAACTCCTATTTAAATCTAATCAACTAAAACACAATTTTGACATAAACCTACGTCTTTTTAGTTGTCATTAGATTACTGTTTAGAAGATTACTCTTCTGGTTACTGTTAGATTACAGTAATTTTCAAAACTAAAACATCAGATATATATAGCCTACTAAAAACATTAAACCAAAAATTCCACATTCAAACAATCCAAATTTAACAATATTTAGCTGAAATATAATCTAAACATCCTTTCGTATAAAAAAAAACAAAACAGCACCACCTTTAAAAATACGATACACTCCCTATCCATTTTATGACATTGGTCAAACTTTGTCGTAGCGCCAAACTTTTATGGCAGGGTCATTCTCCAGCTTGAAACACAACAGCGAGAGTTGTATACCCCAATTTGAGAAACCCCAAAACATTTCGCGTAGAATTAAAAGGAACGTGAAAAAGAAGAGGTAAATAAAGAATGTGAGGAGCACTTTGAAGAGAGTTGGCACCACCACGCATAGCCATGCTGCCTAAGCTTGGCGTTGACGCCACTCGATGCAATTACAGTAGCATGGCCTGACGAATGGCACCACTCTCGCTGCTCGGCGGCCAACGACACCGGAGCAGAATTCGAAGGACACGGGCCACAACCAACACCCCTTATATACAACAACAACCAACACACACGTTCTCTCGAAACTTACCACTCGCCACGTTCAACGTCGTCCACCACACGCATTCCATCGCCAAGTTGATAATGGCCTGTTTCCTTTTTTTTCTTCTTCTTCTTCCCGATTTTAAATCCTTCGAGCGACGACAAACAACACCACACACTCGAGACGTGGTTCTTTCACCCGTTTTCGAAAATTCTCCCAGCTATTCCCGCACTCGTCTGCTCAGCCACACAGTGACCCTAATGATGTGCAGCTCGTGATTTGTGATTGGCGACTCGAGTTGAGAACCGTCAGGGGGGGGGCGACACTCAACCCAACTCCCGAAATTCCTATCCCGACAAAACTCGCAGCAGCGCCATCACGCGCGAAATCGTGTCCTGTTTGTAGTTCCACCATTGTAAAACTAGTAAGTAGTTGATATAAACAAAAAATGAGAAGACTGCCTCAAGACTCAAACTACTCCTATATTCTACATGTGAGCAGAAAAGAAATGTGAAATATGTCGAGTAGTTTGAAGGATACGAAAAATGTTGATCATCCGAGAGTGGTGTGGAAAAAGTTCGTTTCCCAACTTATCCCGACTGTTCTCCGGGAAAATCGAGTCACGTGACCCTCCGCAGGCATGTTGCCAGGAAGCATGGAAGGCTCGAGCCGGCTTTATTCCAACAGTTCCTAGTAGTAGGGGAGAGTGGGAAGTGGTAGTTGTGGAGTATAGAGTGGAGTACTACAACAGGGGCTGGTGTGTTTGTTGGCGCGGTCAATCGCCAACTCGGCCATTAATCATGGCGACGTGCGACTTGATTCGCATCTAACGTGGCGGTCTAAAACAAAAAGACTCGAAGCGAGGAAAGACGTGTATCCCGCCGGCAATGACATTTTTTGTTGTTGTTAAACCTCCACCCGCTCTGGCTCTTCCCTATCCCTTTCCACGACACTTCTTCTTCACACACACGAAGAAAAATCAATCGACTTTATTATTGGTGAAACTACCACTTTTTTTTTCCCTTCAAATAATCGCGCGCGAAAAAATGTTGAACAAAAGTTCGCCACAACTTTTGTTTTCCGCGCTTGCGCATCCATCAAAATGCTGACGCTAAACAGCAGACGACGCTCGATTAGCGGACATGTGCTTTACTTGTTGTTGTTGAAGTTTATCTCATTACATCTCGCAATCAGTTGTTTTTCTTTGATCCGGTAATACAAAAGTTTAACTTCCGCATTTGACTTGTAAATGGTTTTCATCTCAGTCGTCTGACGAATTACTAATAGCTACTGTATTGTTATAACCGGTTTTATACGTTAACAGTTATAAATGCGATAACTATGACTAATGCTTAATTTACATGACTCTTTACCCTGATTCATATTAATAAATACTCAAAAAATTGAATACTTTTTTTTTATTGAAAATTAAATATGATTGATGTTGGTAGTTTGATATGTTTATATGTTGAAAAAAATAAAATGTGTAACGAAAAAGATGATTAAATTGAAATATGTGTCATTTTTTATGTCGCTACTTTGTATGTCACTACATTAATTAAAATTTCATATTTCGCGTCTGAATCTAACAAAATTGAATGATAAAAAATATCATTTTATAAGCTCTTTTAAAGTTCAAAAAATTAAAAAAAATTGTTAAAAAATAATGTTATAAAATTTTATAAAAATTTTGACAAATTTAAAAATTCATATTAAAAATAAGTTATTGTGTTTAAATAATTAAAATATATTAGGTTGTAGTGAAAAGATTCGTAATTTTAGTATAAAAATAAAAATAAAAAAAATTTTAATAAGAGGTTATAAAATTTTTAAATCCTTCATAGCAATTTAAAAAACTACACGTTCATTTATTTACACGTCTTTACTTTTCCTTCAACCGGAAGCTGAACTGAATACAACTAACATGTTTTTGCATTCACTCATTTTTACCTCGGGGGCACTTTAAGAATTTTTCATTAAAAATAATTCATCATTTCTAAGCAACGTGAACCATCAGCACTGCCAATAAAGAAGATAAGGCAATCTTGAGACAACCCCCAAAAAAAATATATATAAATAAAATGAGGCCAAGTAGTTGATGTATCCGAGCAACCCCATTTTTTTCTAATGATAGTCCCACGTAGGGACATGGAAGCTCGAACTCCACCATTACATTCACGACGGATAAAACTCAAACATCTGCTTTGTGCAACAACAACAAACTCCCAAAACCGTCATACCTTTCAGAACTTCCTACAAGACAACAACTTCCGAATACCAAACAACGACAACCTTTACAAGATACGATCTTCCAAGAACAAACTAAAATACTTTTTCCTAGTATATAATGTATCATATAGGAAAACTGAGGAACCTCTTGGTTCGTTTGAGGACTCATCATCATTTGCACAGCCGCCATTACTGCCGTGGCAATGGCAAAAGGGAACAGGTTTGGTTTGCTGACATGGCTGGCGGCAATGCAAATGTGTCGCGGGGTCCGTCTGACCGAAAAACGAGGGGAAAAAGGGGGAGAGTGATATTTTGTTTTTTTTTTGGAGGAAAAAGAGAAAGATGCCGGGTATTTTATGAGCTCTCTTTCGGCTCGTGGTTCCGCAGCGACGTGTCGAGTGCCGCACGCTGCGCGGTAGTTCACGGCGCAATTGTCGGTGGTCAGCAGCAGTCTGTTGACGCTAATATCCGACTACTCAAGACTCTGGAATTCTTGCAAAGCCCAAACAGTTGAAGGCCGTCAATCAGCACAAACGCTGGGTTTCATCGCCCAAGGCATCTTGATCGAAGTAGAAGAAGAAGAAGCCCTAGGTCACGTCGACAACCACCAATAAAAGTACCTCTTGCTATATACGATGAAAAAGAACATGGTGGTAGAAGTTGAAAATAATGCAAGACCCACTACCTCCTCACGAACCGTGTTTTCCAAGAAAAAAAAATATGTGAAATAAATAGATAGAAAAAAAAAGTATTTTACACGAAGTTACGGTGAGCGAACGCAAAGGCTTATTGAGTTTTTCGTATATTCACTATCTCTCTCTTTGAAGAGGAGGAAAAAAAAATAATTCTATCTTAACCGAAGAGTATTTCAAGGCCTTCGAAAGGGGGTGGGAAAAAGAAAAAAAAAGTAAAAGGGAAAAAAAGAGTGAAAAAGAAAAACCATGATCTGAAGAAACAGTTGGAAATGACCCTAGGAAAAGGTGGTCAACTTGTAACCTATCTACGTGTGCAAATTTCGTGCTGTGGTTTGGCATACCTAAAACGCAGGCACGCACAACCTACATTTTTTACACTTTTACTCCTGACCGAAATATCACCTGTGAATGTATAAAAATGACGAGCAGAAATCGTCGATAAAATTAAATTATTTATCCACCTTATATCAGATGAATGGAATTTTTGTGCACCGAGATACGACTAGCATTTGCGACTTGCTTCTATTTCGCACATGTATGATGATTACTGTATATCCATATACAGCAATTTTTCTATGCTATTTTCATTATGTAACTTAAATGCAATAAATGTTGTCACGCAAACAATATAACAAAATCATATAAAAACAACAATACGAAATATAAAAAATAATAATTATGATAAAATATAACAAAATTAATCAACAAAAATTAATAAAAAAATAGTGCGAACCACCAGAAAAAAAAAGTGTAAAACGCGAATCTCGAAATACATTCGTAGCGTAAATCAAGAGGTGCGAAGCACGAATTTATTGCTAGTATAGTACTGTATGTTATATGGATCGTCTTAAACCATAACGAACTGATTCACTTTTTTACACCTTTTGAGTTAATGCATGACACGAGGCTACTAAGAAATGATCTAGTCATAAATTAAAAATTATATCACTGGACAAATTAGAGAGAGCTATATGGCACTATGAACCAATGGGAATAGTATGTAACTCTATGGACACAAACCATTCTTAAAATCATCGTTTTCTCAAATTCAAGTTTTTTTGACTTAGTTCAATATGGTTTAAGGCGATCTAAAGTATATCCTATAAAATACCCACCACTATATACGGTAATATTCTTTGTATGTGTTTTTGAAATGTTTTAAATCCACGGGGTTTACCATAACTTCGTGAACATAAACAATAATATCCTCGGGGAACACAAACTAATGTTGCCAGACAACATGAGTTAATACAGTGAATTGAATAATGAAAAAAAGCTCCGTCATTGTTGACGAGCATACAGCCAGTAATAGAGATTGTATACAGGGTGAGATTTAAAAGAACTATTCCTAACTTTCAAAGGTAACAGAAGGTATGCAAATTAAACATCTTTAATGGAATAAACTATTGTCCGGAAATACTTCTGCAACGAGATACAATAATATTTATGACGTATTGGTAATACATTGGTCCGACAGATTTACCCGTCGGAAATAGACCAACATTAGACCAACATAGACATTCCCATTGAGAATATATGACATCCTCGTTTCCCTAATTTCGTTGTAGCTCGTTACAGAAGTATTTGCGGGCTATAGCTTATTAATAAAATATGTTTCATTTCATGCCATCTATCACCTCTGAACGTTAGGAATAATTATTATAAATCACCCTGTGTAAAAACAATAAAGAGCACAGCTCCAATGCATCTATGAGCACAGCTTCACAAAAGTAAATCAACACTAAACTACCCTGATGACATTTCATTAAGTGTAAAACTGGTTAATACAAAACTCTTAAACATTCAAAAATGAATTTTTAGTCTGTCTTATGAAACGATTCACCCCACTGAAGCATTTTTTTATATAAACTTTTATCTACTGATATCTGCGTTTTACGTTGCTTTGCGTGTTGGGAATCAATTTGAAATCAAAGTATACGCACAAAACTAATGACACGATTCGGGTCTGTAAATGAGGCTGTGAAACAACCTATACTTTGGCCAACAAATTGCAGGTTTATGCATCCATTCCGTAAACATGTAGTACCAGATAGTACACACTATGTTTAGTTGGGTTTCGATGACAAAAGATTTGCAATCGTTTAAGCTTTTAATGACTGATTCTATATATTTCAAGGTACTAATAACTGTGACAGGTTGTCCTAAATTCGAGTATTGCTTTCTGACGACTCAATTTTCAACAACGAGCTGAAATATGCAAACTTGTATAGTCGAGACGACTTTCTACCGTGTAATTAAGTGAACCCTGTAAACTGTTATCCAAGTGCTTATTAAATTTATCAAGCATGCCAAGTCGTGAAGTAAAATGCTAATTTCCATTGACAGATTGACTTGAAATACTCTTTAGAGAAAACAATAGTCATTCCCTAACCTACTTCCTGAAACCTTGAGATATCAAACAACTCAATCAAGAACAAATAGAATGAAGAAAAAAAAAGTGAAGCTATTAATAATGTACCCGACAGAATTAGTAACGTCCCAAAAAACAAATAATAGTAACTATCCTTCACCATTTCACCCTCAATTGTAAAACAATTCTACTGAGTCATAACTCCACCCCCGCGGGCTGTACCAAACTCAAATTTAAACTTGCAGTATTAATACAATTTATTAGAATATAAATTTATTAAATTTGATAAACATAAATATACTTTGTATACATTAAAAAACACATCAAGAAAAAAATAATGATTTTATACTTATTCGCCAAACTTTTTTTGGTCAAACGTGAAAATTTGTGACGTCATCTTCGTTACTTATATACACACAAGAAAATTAATTTATAAAAACAAGAAACATACTATACAGAACTAAAATTCGTATCATTAAATTTATATAAAAATACAAAAATAGTGAACATTAAAAATTAATAAAATCAATTAATAAAAAATTAATAAAAAATTATTAACAAATAATAGTATTGTAGGGATACTTAAATATTGTAAGGATACTTATTAATAGTAATATACTGTAGTTAAAATAATTTAAGGTTTAAAAAATGTAAGGTTGTAAGGATACCTATTTTTTATGTAGGTAAAATAATTTAGTATTTAAAATTATATAATCACTACACAGTATATGCATATGTTTACAGTTATGTAAATACGGTATATGCACAAATATTTCATATGTTACGTATATTTATAGTGATGTAACTATATTATACAATACTGCATTCCATATAAAAATAGTGATTAGTAAAACTACAATACTATGTATACAATATTTTTATCAGTACCGGTATGTAAAAGATGTATACATGCATAATATATACATACATAATTCATTATTTCATACATGTATATTAGGGTAATCTTTATAATGAGGGAGGAAAACCAAAATTTTATATTGAGTTGAGGCATCAGCTTTATCTTGTTCCAATATTTAAAAAAAAGGTGATATTCTTAAAATTTGGTGAATTTCAGATGAAATTTAAGGTCACTACGAGAGTTGGACACATTGGTTCGATACATACGAAGGGAAAAAACAAAAGTTTTATTTTGAATAGGGCCACCAGCCTATCTTGTTCCAATATTCAGAGAAGTAATATATCAAAATTTGGCCCATTTTTAAATGACATTTAAAAGATAATACCCTAGTTTGAAAGATTGGTTTGAAACATAGGTAGCATTAACACGCTATTTTTCAGATCTTTGTAACGACCCCTAAAAATATTGTTCAAAACTAATCTAATTTTACCAAAATCACTTTTTTCCATAAGGATAGAAATCCAGAACGTGCCCCTTTTTCAAAACTGAGCAATAAGGACTGTTCTAATGTATAATAAATACATTGTATACATACATTACTGTTTCTTCAATTAAGCGAGCGATGTAATTACTGAGTAGTAATCGTTTTTAATGCCACTTCACTATTCTACAGTTATTTTCTCTACGCATATTCAATTTTTTGTTATTTACTGTTTCAAACGTTTATATATATATTTTTCATATTTCTATTATTTCTTCAACTCGTGCCATCGCAGTTTCAGTTAGCAAGATGACATAGTAGTGAGGGCAGATGTGTGCAGTAGGTAAGTGAAGTGTGAGTAGCTTAAGGTTGATACTCATTCAGTGCACGAAAAAGCCACAAAACACGAGTGAAACTGGAGCTGACCCAAACTAGCCGTCGATTGTCGTCTCACCATTACTTTTGTGGGCAAAGAAAAAAGCAGCCAGAAGAAGAAGAAAAGATGAAAGTTGTTGTAAGCAGTTCTACACACTCTCGCCCTATTTGTTGAAAAAGCGACGCCATTCCCACTCTGTCCCCCATTACTGGAGCATCCAGCCAAAGTTGTGGGCAATTCAAGTGTCGTGTCGGGCGTAGCGTGTCCTCGAGGCAAATGTCCATCCATTGGATGCAGGAAAAAGAAAGCCAAGGGAAAGAAGAAGGAAAAGAAGAAGAAGAAGAAGAAAAAAAGGTAGTAGGGGGGGGAAAAAGTGGATGATGATAAAAAAAAAAATACAGGTTAAAGTGACGCCCACAACAGGCCGCAAGCACTTGCACCACTTTTCACATTTCACTTTTCAACTGCTTTTTCCGCTGCAAATAGCAAAGCCAAGCACGACTTTTCCTTTCGCGATAGTTCGTTGGGTCGTAGTAGTAGGTATGGGGAGGGGGGGTGTTTTTTGTTTTTTTTTTGTTTGAGAAGTTAAAAGAAAACGATCCGAACAAGTTTGGTGGTTTTAAAGGAAACGGGTTCACTGGCTTCAAGTTTGATGAAGCAGAACGAAAAGTGCTAACCTCGTCGTCGCCTTGGTGCTGATGGTTGAAGGCAGAGGTCTTCTAACAAAAATGGAGGATCAAAGACAAAGTCAAATCCACAAAAGGAATCCACTACTTTTTTTTTATTGTCACTCGTAGTTTCTACTTCGATTTTTTTTTTGATTTTTTTTTTTTACTTTTATTCTATTTGAAAGAGTCATCGACGATTTAATAAAAGGTCAGAACGATAAGAAGAAGGGTGATAAAGAAATATATAGATAAAAGCAGGAAGGTGACGAATTGCATTTTATTAAATGTAATGGACCACGTGGTGACAATGGTTTTGTGAAAATTGAAAAAAAAAAGATAAAAAGTGACAGGGTTTTTTTTTCCGATTGACCTTTTAGTCGAGATTAAATACCACACTTTTTTTTATACTATGTATCTTATTATTATTATGTTGCAAAATTACATTAATATAAATCTCGAATGTCATTAAAGTTTATTATAATTATGTTAAATCTTAGTGCTAACGTCTATCTAAAAAATGTATCTGAATTCCATCGCATA
>JAQIWH010000094.1:0-77313 GCA_034695005.1 Cryptops parisi | reverse complement strand
CTCTGTATATATATATATATATATATATATTGCCCGTAACATGTAAACATAGGCTATACAGGTATTTGATGCACGTTTCCAGCACGTTCGTATACAGTACTGTACAGTAAGTATCAAAGCCTCGCTCTCACGATGACGTCAAAAATCAGTCTATTCGAGTTACAAAACTGGTACAGTGCACCTTCGATTTTTGTTTAGTATCAGAGTGTCGATTATATCGAATTACGAAAACAGCAGCTGTCACCGCAAATCTCGAGGTGAGCGGCCAACGTGAGAACTGGAGAATCCTTGAAAAAGTCGACTTTTCTCTCCCATTCGTTCCGATACATTAGAATACGAATGACAACATCCTTGCACTCCTTTTTCCAAAACCACCCATTTTTTTTCTTCTCTTTACATGTTTCTATACATTGACTCCGTCACCATCGCCTACCTGAATCAACGCTAAACCAATGTTATCATCAACCTCTGTCAGCAAGGTTCTTTACATGTTTTTTGTTTTTCTCTAATCGTCTAGTTTTTACCCACATTATGATATATTTTATTCATCTTTAAATCATTCCTGTTTTCTTTAACGAGCTCTGTAACGCGTGCTTTTTTTCCATGTTGAAACAATGATTACGTGATGCCCTAGAAGCGTTTTGGAGAAAAAAACCATAGAAAAAAATTGATTTAATAAAAAATAAACCCATATAAATCAGACATTAGTACCTGCTAAATTGTAACGCCCTAACCGAGCATTACCGAAAACTGATACGAAAAAGAAATTAGTTGGGAACTACAAAAACAATCACTCGTACCATATACCACGATTTAAGTCTTTACAATCATCCTAAATACACTTTATACAGACACGCACTTAGTTTTTTATACTGTTTAATAATAGGAACATTTTCTTCCAAAAATAGTGTTAAATGCCCTTATGTATGGCGATTTTGGGGGCATCATCATTCACATGTTCTCCGGTCAAAAATCATTCTTCAATGATGTCTGATAAAAAGCACATTGCTAATTTATGGAGACTTTTGAGACACCCTGTATAATAAATTTTCCTTCCCCTCACGGATTTTAAATCTATTTTATATCCAATCGAAAAGCTAAATAGTATTATTTCACCTCTCACTTGGCATTAAATAAAGCAGACGAAACATGTCTTAGTATTACCTCCATCTTTTACGGGATGATACATATATCCATTTATTTATATATAAATATATACATAAAATATATATTTATTTTTTGTTTCGTTCCCCGAGGATGATCGACGACCCGTCGGTTATTCGAGCCTCGATTGAAAGGCCATTCACGTGGGTCAAACGGGTCGTTGAAGGCCTATGATGAGCTCGTTAAGAGGTTCATCCATCGACCACGAATGCATCTCACGACTCAAAACAAACGTCCATTGGTCGAAACCTTTCTCGCGATTTATCGGCCACCCTGAACCACGAGATTGGAATACAGAGGATTCAATTATCGCTCCACTTGCTTCACTCGTAGTACCTTTTCCTATACTCAACTCGTTTTATTTTTTTCTTCTCACTACTATTATTATCAACGCCAAACACGAAACTTCCCACGCAAAAACCGATTCTAATACCAGATGCTCTAATTTTTTTTTGTCTTTCTAATTTCCAAACTCGTAACTTTGGAGTGACACCAACGCAAAAAGATCCACATTTGTTTTTGTCCTTTACCAGTTGTACCATTAACGTATACAAATTAGACAACCAAAATAGATTTTCAGAAAAGGCCAGCTGTTTCGAATTTCAATTCGTTCTTTTAAACAGGTATGAATTTATAGAAATACTTCTTTTACTTAAAAAAACAAAACAAACAAAACATTTCCCTTTATAATAACGTTTAATTCGCTATAACACGGTTCTTCGATTTCATTTGCATTCCTATAGCTCGTTTAGCGCCGATGAACTTAATGCTGATTTATCGAGCCGATTGACTCGTGAAACCAATTAAAGAGAAACGAAACAAAGCACGTACAATCGAAACAAAACGTTCGTTTGATTTCGATTAACGCGGTCTCAATTGACGCGAATTCACAACAACGTGATTTAACAAAAGCATATGATTCGGCAGAAAGCTAATCTTTTAATGTTCGACTGCCTTATGTTTTTTCCTTATAATTATTTTTAATCCCGTATTTGAATCTAATCCGCTTAATAATCTCCTTAATCTGCTTAATAACGTTCCATGAAGAAAACGATATACGTCAAATTTTTCATGATGCGCCCACCATCAGAAACATAACGTAAGCGTTTTATTGCCATTGTTTTGCGTAATGGCAACCACTCATAGTTGAAATTAAGCCTACAAAACGGCGCAAAAAATCAGTTTTTATGAATCAAACTTTAGTGCAAAGGTCTCATTACGCAAATTTTTTATGACGTGCGCGCGTCAAAAATGTGACGTAAATGTAACGTCTCGTGTAATCAAAAAGCACTGTCTCGCAAAACAGCGTGAAATCACTGTCTCGAGTCTGTTTTGCGTAATCAAAGAGCACTATCTCGCGAAACCGTAAGCGTAACGTGTCTTGAATAACGCCACTATCTCGCGTAAAGTCACTGTCTCATGTAACGTCACTATCTCGAGCAACGCCACTGACTTATGTAATCAAAGAGCACGGTCTCGCGAAACCGTAAGCATAACGTCACTGTCTCGCGTAACTGCGTAATCACAGTACAATATGTTTGAAACTGAACTTACAAAACGTGGCGTAAACATGACTTTACTTTGGCGTAATCGCAATAACACTGTGTTTGAAATATATAAATATAACCTACAAAAAATCCACACAAATATCAACTTATAAGACTCTAAACTTGTTTTAAAAAAAATCCTATTAAAATTTTTATACCACACTTCGAGTTGAAGTCAACAAGTTGACCACGCCCTAAAACTAAAATAACCGTTAAATAGAAAGTACACTAAATTGAAAACCCAAAAAATAAAAATGCAATATTTTCCAATTAAACCAAAACAATACAAATGAAAACCAACTTTAACCCGCACATTTTTGAAAAAGCATTGTGTTGGTAAGATATTATAAGAGTTCCATTGTTTCCAAGTCATAAACTAAAGAGACTACTAACTAATAGGAGGGTATCGGTACCGAAAACATCGACGACTGTTTTCGACATGTCGACCCTGAGCCAAAGACCATCGCGAGCCAGTTGGCTAATGGCACGCACTTCACACTCAGTCTCTCTCTCTCTTAACTCTTTTCTTCGTCCAAGGATTCCCATTGTAAAGCTAACTCGCCCAACCAAAACGAGTCCGATCCAGTTACTATTATTATGATTATTCCTATTCTCTACAATCTACTCTTGTTTATACTATTTTTTTTTACTCTTCGTCACGTGATTTTGCTCCGAGGCCACCCGAGTTGAACGAAAACCGATCGATCGAATTCCAAACTAATCCAAGTTGTTTTGTTCAAAATAAATGAAACACTGCTATAAAACATTCTTCAGTACAAATAAAATAAGTGTTTAGTATAAAATAAATCTTTGTCGATTGACACATTAAAAAAAACTACATTGACGTTCAATGCCGAGTCCGTGAACGAGGAGACGTTAATGGTGGTTCCACTCGAATCGATTTCTAATGGTCACATCATGAATGTCAACTTTTGACGCCAAATATTATTTTATTATAGAGACAGAAAAAAAACGTTAATTATGTTGACACTCGGAATTGTCACCGTCAACATGTTTATGGCTAAATCCACCTCGCTTAATGAGTCGCAGTTCGATGGAACCGTAAGGCCGCATTTTCGCTCTTCTCGAGCATCACACACACCACACTCATCTCGGCGAAAATTTTTCAAAAAGCGACACACGCCCGTTTCGGATGGAAATTTTACGCGCGGTAATGAATCGTTACAAGCAAAATCGTTAAACGTTGCGAATCGCTCAAGAAACGCTCCGTGAGAGCTCGATAAACCGGTAAGGCACTCCCAAACTAAACAGCACCGCAAGGCACGTCAAGCGCTGCTCCGCGTCGCCCGAGGGAGAGAAAGGGAAAAAATTCGGCGGAACGGACACGTGGGCCACGAGGAAATGGGTGTTCCTCCCAAAGATCCGAGGATTGGAAACGTCGGACAAGAAACCCATCCGTGGCCTGTGGCTGGAGGATGCGCGTGCCCCTATTAAAACGCCTCCGCGTACAAAGAACGTCTTAAGAAACGCTAAGCGAGCGTGACGCGGTCACTCCCTCGTCACCATGCTCCTCAGGAAACGAAATCATAATCAGATAATGGAACGAAACGTAAACCTCGGTATGGTACATTCCTGCGAGTGGTAGAAAGCTATTTCGAGCAACAGAAGATTCGATATCAGCCATCACCTTCCAAAATATTTTATAAAACCCCATGCAAGTAATATCTAACACTGTTACACACCACAATCTCTCTTGATTCTAAAGCCTGGTCTACACGTAACCTTTTATCGTCAGTTCTGCATGATCATGCCAAATTGCACAGACAAAACGGTACGTGTGGACGGCAAGTTTGACGAATTGTATGAACTGAATGAGCAGTGTGGACGCGATTTTTGCGTCGATATGTTATTATTATTATTTTTTATTCGGCCCAATGGGGTCATATGGGAACAGGAAAAATACAGTGGGAAAACAGAAACAAAATAAAATTAAAATAAAAACAAACATAAATACAAATACAAATGTCAAACTGATCTTTTTATGCCAGAATGACGACAAAACGTTACGTGTAGATCAGGCTTAAAAACTCCATTTTACACGTCAAACTTTTTCAATCAAATTTCATCCGATTCCAAATGTTTTGCTGACGTCATGCACAGTTCTGAGCGCGCTTTTGTGCTTTCAGTCAAACAACGAAACAACAAAAACACAAACGCGTCTGGATGTATGTATAACGTCGGAAAAAACAATTGTAATCAATGGAATTTGGTGAAAACGTTTTGCGTGTGAAATAGGCTTAACACCATTATATTACTGTCTCGATTTATACAAAAACTATATTAAGAGTGCCTCTTACGTCGTTAGAGCAATTTTCTAAAAACTTGTCAGAAAAAATCATAATTTGACAATACAACGGAAGTTTCAAGGCTCATTATAGTTCATTCTTGTATGAAGTGATAGAAATGAGTGGTACAAAGTTTTGTCAAAACGTAATCAGAAGATTAAACATTAATCACAATCTCAGAACAAAAATTATAAAAACCTTTCATCAGTACCTAGTACTTTTGAATTTGATGCCCGCCTTTCTTGTGGCGCTAGTCAGTAGCTCTAATTTGGAACTTGGCATGATCAGTGTGTTTATGGTGACAGGCTATTAGGATAGGTGAGTCCCCGATCAAAGACCGGGCGTCGAAGAATTCCTTGTCTTACTGATTAGTTGCACATAATCCAACACCTCCAACGTTTCGCTTTCGGTTCAAAAGGATTTTTCAAGGGACAAAAACACAGACAAGAACGGACACAAAGAACACAAACAGCAACAGATCTGCTTGTGTCCTTTGTTATCTTTTTGTCCGTGTTTTTGTCCCTTGGGAAAGCCTTTTGAACCAAAAGCGAAACGTTGGGAGTGTTTGAGGTAGTCAGTAAGGTGAGGAAGTGTTCTGTGGTCTTTTTGTTTGTTTCTTCACCATGTTGCTCAAGGTGCAGGATTTAAAGTTCAATAAAGTTCGCAATGATTACAACGATCGGTTACAACGCCAAGACCCTACTAGCAAGCGCCACAAGCGGGATGAGCATCTATGAACCCAGAACTCTTACGATTAAAAATCAAGTACAAGTACATTAAAAATGCTTTTTTGGGAATGTGGCTTATTTTCGATTTATGCAATTCTTGTTAAATTGGACTTCTCGATTTAGGTTCGATTTAGGACTTCTCGATTTAAGCTCGATTTAGGTTGGAGGTTCTCGATTTATGCGATTTTGGCATATATTTTATTTATGCAAATTTATATTTACGCAATCTTCAATCTTCGAGTAATTGAACATTCGATTTATGATTAATTTTTATTTTCGATTTTTGCAAGTTACGATTCGATTCATTCTAATTTGATTTTTGTTACATTGGACTTATGCGGATTTCAATTTATGCAATTATTTGGTACATTGAACTATACAGTATAAAAGTATATTCTCAATCTCTTAAACACCTGTCGATGGCAATACGCGTTTAATTTCCAGCTCACTCACAAACTCACAAGTGAAGCTAACATAAAGCTGTTCATTATCATTTCACTCAAACACCCTTATTTCAATGTCACAATACAATGTAACAAAAATACCATTTTCAATGCGAGTGTCAGTAAAATGGTCGTCGATTATTTCAATGAATTTCGGAAACTGTAAATAAGACAAAATTGTTTCTTACCCTGAAAATCACCATCCGACGAAACTTTAGGTACTCTTGATGAGAAAAGCACAGTGAACGCGAAGCATTAGCTCACAAAAGCAATACATCATAGCTTTTTCAAATTCAAAAATATTTGCATACAAGTCTATAGGGTGTAGCAATAATTTAAATGAATATTTCAAAATATAATTTTACTTTAATACAGTAGAATTGCAACTAACGGCAACCCCTTAAACAAGGGGTATAAAAAGTTGAGTTCACTAAACGCGCGCATTCTCTTCCTTCTCCCCCTTTATTTGTAAGTGACGTAAAATGAACTGGTCCTATGTACAAGAATTTATGAAAAATAGTAATTTTAAGTAGAAATATGAAAAACAAATTTACAAAAAAAAATAGTTTAACATTATTATAATTAGAAATAAAAACCTATTTATGAAGATAAATTATACCAATTACACATAATTCAATAATCACAGAATTTTTCATTTTTTCTTATTATAAAATAAAATAATTTTTAAGAAGAAATTTTCTTAAACGTGTGTTAACACAGCATTTAGACATAATTATGAGATTTATAGACTAACATAAAATCACCTAACGTCCAATTATTTGTTTTTATTACCCTCAAATAACCATCTATGATTATCACAATAACCATAAAATTCACCCCATAATATATTCTGCTTTTATGATAACTATAATAAAACACATTCTAATATAAAATTCCGATCATTTGTTTCTTCATCTTGCGTTTCATACAACGAAATACACGATAAAAAACCGGATCATTTCTCGGAAATAAACGTTCTCGTTCGTCTAACCAAATCTGGTTTTATTTGGAGATAGTGTATAAATTTGTATAAAATGTAATACATGTCATTCCGAATGAAATAAGTCGAAACTAAATGTATCATCCTATGTTATTGGTGGGGTGTTTTTGGTCCAAGTTGAACAGCTTGTTGGCGCCGCCAACGGGTTCAAAATTCTTTTAAACGCTTATCAGGATCGGTTGGAAAAACGAAAAATAAGAACCTACAAAACAGCAGGTGGAAAAGAATAACACAACTACGAGAAGAAGAAGAAGAAGAAGATAAAACGGAGGAAAAAAATGTAAAATGAAACGAAAGTATTTGGCCTTCGCCAAAAAATGATGCCACACCTTCAACATTTTCTTTTTCTAGAAATAAAATATATAAATTATACGATAGCTTACAAAGTCAGACTGCTTTTGAAAGTATCACAACTGATATCCAACGTGTTCATTACTTCGAATCAATGTATACGTCACAGCCTTTTTTGTATGACGACATTCATGGTTAGTCTTCAATTAAAATCAGAAAAAATTTAAAAAATGTTTTTTTTTTATTTACACGCACGTTTCATCCACCTCCTAAGGGCTTGTTTCAGGAAAAAAAGCTGAGCTAACAAGTGCATTGAGAAGATTACGCGTGTAGATAGCGCGTGAAGAAGAAATAGCACGTGTAGTACGAAATTGTTGTTTTTATTAGCATTTTTTAGCAGCTTTGTATTTTATTCCTGAAAGAAGCCCTTTGGATCGCGAAACGTCAAAAACAAGTTTTGTTATGTTAGTTTTTTTGCATGTTTTATTTGACATAATTTTTCATTTTATTCCTGAAAAATGATTTTTAAGGATATTCTTTATAATTTATAGTTTCGCCTAATGCGAATTTAGATTTATGCAATCTTTAAGATTGCATAAATATTCGATTTATGCGAGTTTGGAATAATTCCATTTTCGATTTCTGCAAGTTATGCAAATCTAGATTAATGCCATCTATGAGTAATGTGATATTTGATTTATTCGAGTTTCGAGTGATTCCATATTTAATTTTTGAAAATTTTTGATTCCATTTGCGTGATTTTTGTTCACATTGGACTAACGCGATTTTCGATTTATACGATTTTTGGTGCATTCGACTCTAAAGTATATACTATCAACATATACTACAAACACCTGTAGTGGCAGTATACGTTCAATTTCCAGCTCACTCACAAGTGATGAAACTAATATAAAACTAATATCTATTAGGATGTACTTAACAAACGGTAAACCTAAAGACGACTAAATTTATATCGTTTCAAGTAACTTGATCTCATGAACCTCAAAGACCATTTTTAGCCTTCATTCAACGATAAAAACTGCCTATGTAACACCCTGTAGACCAACCCAGCATTTTTTAAAACTCAAGGTTCTTTAGATCGCATTTCTTATCAACATTTGTCAACATTCATCTTTTGTCAACGTTTGTCTCATTCCATTTCTTACGAAGAGACAACACCCTCCACAACCCTTATTTCCAAAAAATAAAAATAAAATCGCTATCAATGTCCAATTTTTGTTTTTTACTATCCAATTTTCATTGTGTAGCCAACACAATAGTTTAATTATTAAATTATATATTTTTTTTTCAAGTTTATTTTACGACTCGAGTGTCTCCCAAACCATCGCGTGCGTTTTGCAGTATTTTTTTATTGGAGCAAAACGTTTATTTTTATTATTTAGAAGAACTTTTAAGACGACGATGGCGACGCCTATAAAAGTCGAGGCTCGTTTTTTTTTTTCAAAAGGCAAATTACACGTTCAAACAGACTCGTTATTATGTCCCAATCGTTTGAGAGCATAATACCCAACCAAACAAAAAATAGGATTCCAAAGAGTTACCTTCCCCCTAGCAACGAAGAACAACAAACGCGAAAATAGTTCACTGACAAGGTGCACACACGAGGAACCTATAAACTGACTCGGTCCGAATGCCAAGATGTGGCTAAGATAACCTACACCTCTAAGCTTCATTTTTTTCTTTTCGAACGAGTTTTTCATTTTTATTTATTTATTTTATTTTATTTTATTTTTTTTTTACGAAAACAATGGCTCGTGCCCATTCGAGATTTCTACAAAAATCCTCGTTAGTGGTGTTGACACTAACCGTTGACCACTTTATGAACGATGTCATTGTTAACCTTGGTCAAAATGTTCACTTTCGATCATCATGAGGTGTGTTATTTGAAATTTTTAGGGTTGATATTACCCTCGGAGCTTTAAGAGTTACGGGCCCCTGGATATCATGCGATCAATGAAAATTAGTTTGAAAAGAAAAAGTGGTATACAGTTATTTTTCGAAATTGGGTTTGAAAAGTAGGTTCGAATGTGAAATGGAAACTGCTACCGAAGAAAGTGATTGTGCTGATAGGATAAAAGTGTGTGACGTAGTGGTCAAGTAGCAACTCCAACTCTTTTGAGTTTCAACTCAAAGAAGAAGAAAAATGGAAACGTTAAAACTACAAAGGCCTCGTGTGAAAAGGTGTTAAGTAACATTTTTACAATTTCGAAACCGAACATCTTTATACACCAGGCCCTCCAATTATATTACATATAAAGATTCAGATTGTTTTTCTGTTAGTTGTGAAAAATTGAGATATTCCGTTACATGGAATGTTCCGTTAGTGAGTGAAACTCATACTAATTTATGATATTTAAAATTGATAAACGTGGCTATGTTACGAATAAGTAAATTTAATAAATACGGAAATCCTAAAATAATAAAACGATAAGAATTTCAGTGTGTGTGTTTCTGGCGTGTCATTGGCTAAAAACGTGCATTGTCATATGACAAGGCATCACATGCTCATGACACACAAATAATGTCTTTTGGAACCCAGTTTTAAGGCGACATTGCAAAGAAAGTGAGTCATATAAAGTGGTCTTCATGTCGTTGTTGTAGGATTCATTATTGCTACACGTTATTACTATGTTTGAAATCAATACACAAGATAAAATAAAAACTAGTGGTAAATATTAAAACCTGTATAATAGATCGTGACAAAAATAATTTTCAAGTCTAACTGTTCAAGGTCCCTTATAAACGTGGCGTTAGAGCAAGAATGATTCCTAAACAAAGTGCCGCATAAATGAGAGTTTAATACAGTCGAAAGGTTGAAAAATTGTCAGTGAACTATTCCAGATAAACGAGGGAAGATCAAAAGGTTACCGGATAAAAATTTATATAAACAAACATTTCCGTAAAAGTTTTGATAAACCAAAAACTTACCATAAACCTTATTCATCGTGGAAACGGTTAGGCTCTTTGAGCTCTTTTTTTGGTAAGTTCCCTATGACCTACAGTGCTGAAATTTTAAACATAAACGACATGTTGGGGAAAATTTTGGGCTGTGGAACAATTTTGTTGTATCAAAGTTTGACGAAGGTCCTGTCAAATTCCGAGATTTTGTCACACGAAGGGTACTGTTTTTTCGAAGAGTGTCGCTGACGATTTACCTACAACTTAAACCACTAACTATTGTTGTATACAAAAAAATGAATGCATTTATTTGATGTATAATTTACTACCGTACCTATAATGTATGTTAGCAACCATTCATTGTTGAGAATAGAACCGATCCATCCAAATATACACTTAACGCATTTCAGTTTAAAAGAGCGTAGGAGCGTACAAAAAACGTAATTTTTGCTTATACTTGTTTAAAATTATTTTTCAAAATTAAAAGTTAAAGTTGTAAAAAAATAAAAGTAAACCAACTAAAAAAAAATAAATTGAAAAACAACTAATTTTCCACATCATTATTACAAATCTTTGCATTACAACCAAACATCAAGATGTTCCCGAAAAATAAAACGAGTATCGTACTTAAATCGTTTTGCTGGTTCGTTCGTGGGTATCTATGTTAACTAACTAAACAAAAACAAAACAAAAACAAGTACCACCACCACCTTTTCCTTTTCATCTGGCGCGTACTATTTTTGCTACTTGTCCCACTGATGTGTATCTCTCGTTGTTTAGTTTCTCCCACATGAGCCACCAGTGGCTCGTTAACGAACCGAAAATCGCTTGTAAAACACGCCGCGCGTGTCGGGTGGGTGATCGCCCCCTCGTCATCACGAACTCGATCCCAATAGCCAATTCGTTAAAACGAGGTTCCGCTTTTTCCGAAACTTGCGTGGGGATTCGTTAAAAAGTGCCGAGTCGGCCTTCGTGGAAAAAAAAAATAATCGTGCTCCAAATTGCCTCGTTCATTGGTCGACACGAGCGAGGTTGACTATTCAAGACCAACACACACAACGACGAGTGTTTTCTCTGCGTTTAATACTAAAAAGTGTGTGGGATAGAGATGCAGACGCCAAATTTAGCTAATGCGATGCGTTTTGCACTCACAAGAGTCGCTCAACCGAGAATCGACTTTATACGTGGGAAGAGCAAAAAGTTTCCGGAAAATTATAGTAGACAAGTGATTACTTCTTTCCGGGAACTTTATGACTACCCTCGTAGCGTTGCACTTATGTCGTTTGCTGTACATCTTGAAGTTTATACACAAATATCAAGTTTAAAAAATATTGAGTTATTTGATATATTCACTATTAAAGTTATACGAATATTTTTTTTGGTACGTTTTATATTAGCTTCACTTGTAACTGACTTTATGAATTTGTGACAGTGAGTTTCTGAGTGAGCTGGTAATTGAACGTATACTGCCATCTACAAACGTTATGATGATATACTGTATAGTCCATTCGACCACAAATGGTATAAAGTGAGAACCGCACAAATCGAAAACCGCATGAGTTCAATGTAACATGTGTAAGTGGTACACTAGACTATATACAGTATGTTCCCATAAACACCTGGCCGTGTACGTTAAATTTCCAGCTCACTCATTCACAAACTCACGGACTCACAAATTAATAAACTCAAAAGTGAAGTTATATAAAAAGTATAAGAATCTATTCTATAAAACGTTATATGTGTTCGCATTCTTTGTCTGTGCGCTTTAGGAATGTGGAGGGGTCAGCTTTTTTTCTCTCCCATTTGGCTTCATGTTGTGAGAAGACAAGAGGAAATGGTTAAAACACTCGATGGGGAAAGGGGTTAGACTTTAGGGGGTCTACACATGGTTAAGTTTACTCTCACTGAGACAGCCCCTTGGGGCATTAAGAAAAGTGAAAGTAAACGACCAAGCTAAATAAAGAAACAGCCTGTCTAATCCGAATATTGCGAAGCAATAAGAGTTAAAATATTAAATAACTGTAACGAATGTTGCGAATCAACATGAGTTAAAATTGCATAATATTTAAAAACTTTCGTCATTTTGACGGACGGTATACTAGTGAATTATAAACACTCATCCATTGTAAAAGAGCATTTTGGATTTTCGGCACACCATCTTTTCCACAGTCGATGCTAACTCTTTCTTCCTATCTGTATCTCGTATATAACTATATATCCATATATAGGGCGTTGGTGAGGTGTGGGTGTTAAAAGTGTGTATGGCTACCCTTCCAAAGTCGGTCGGCCTTGTTCGTTCGCAGCTTCCTTCTTATCAAACCAACGCATCTTCTTGCGCGGCCCGTAAACGAAGCGTGTTATTTCGTGTAACCTTGCTTTAGGGGGAGAAAAACCCTATAACCTAAGAAGAGTGTGTTGTTGTTGTTGTTGTTGAGGAAGAAGAAAAAATATCTACAAAAAAATAAATACAATAATAATGAAGAGAAAGTTAAAAAAGAAAAACGGGTTAAGAGGCCCGATCCCAAAGCGAATCTCAAACTCCCTTCTCAAGGAAACGAACGACCATTATTCGCCACCAACATCGTGATACCATTTAATGAAGGGATAAGAGAGTGAGTAGTCTCGACCATGAAATCGATTGCAACCGATGTGGAAACCGAACGATTACACTTTCACCCGCCTTTTTAAACAGTTCATCTAAGTTGTTGTTTTTTTTTTCTTTTTACAAAACTTCATCGAAAATGTAATTGGTTACTATTACTACTAGTACTGGAAGTAAAAGCGAGCGAGGCTAATAAGCGCAGGGAACGTCAAGATTCCATTTCTCCCATCATTTATAAAGGGTTTGGCCTTGAACCTTTTTTTTTTTTACTATATGGTATCTTTAATAAAAACGATCGCCACGAGATGACCAATAACCTCTAATGGAACGACTATGAAAAACTTTTAGCAAGTTGATAAGAAAAAATGTAGTAGGAAGTTAATGAAGAACCCAAACGGAAGTCAACATTAGTGGTAAACAAATTTCGAAAGATGGCGTGGCGATAACCAGCTTTAATACACCAACTATCCATTAAGGGTGTAGTTCAAGGTTCCGGAAAATTAAAATTAGCAAATAATTATTTAGATACGTATTTTTTGTCTTACCAAATATATTGTAATAGAGTGTATACGAGGTAGTTCAAAAAGTTCCCGAAAATAAATAATGGTACTTTTTGGTTAAACGTAAAGCCGCTTGTGGCGCTGCAAAAGTTTAATCTGACCATGTGTGATCGATCGATGTGTTATTCTGATGTCTAGTTCGATTAGTCCATTTCAAATTGAGAGTTTTCCCAACCTCGGTCGTTGATTAACCGAACCTAGTGCCTGTCATCAGAAACATACAACCAACAAGCATACATCCCTTTTTTTGTGGTCGCTTGTCGATTTCTTATTTTATTCTGTTTGTGAAAGTTTATGAAATATATGTACTGAATACGATATCTCAATAGGATGAATAAAAGGTAATAATAATAATATAGTCCTGGTCTATGTCGACGATCTTCGTGTCTACTCAAAGAATGAAGAGTCCATTGCAGAAATTGAGAAAGAATCATCTTCAAGATGGGATGTTAAAACCCTAGGACTGGTATCAACATATCTTGGGAGTCAAGATTGGAAGACGGAAGTGTCCTCATGAATCAACAGCAATATACCGCAGAATTGTTGAAAAGATTTCATTTTGAAGAGGCCAGAACGGCTGCTACACAATTTAACACTGGTTTGAAAATAGATGATGAAAACTCCGAGGATTTGACAGAAACGCGAAGTACAACATTCCATTTCGTTTGAGTGACTAAAACAAACATTATTAAATAAGCACAAAATAATTACAAATTTAAATGATTCATTAAAAGGATTTTATTTTGAAAACATGGTTAGTATGCTACAGGAAATGTGTATAATCCAGGCATTATATATGATGCCGAAACTGGTTAGATGATGTGTTGAATTAGCATTGGAATAGTTATATTAAGGTGAACAAAATTAGGTTAAGTTTAAATTTAGGCTTAATGTTTTTCTTAGAGAAAATGTTGTTAACTAACCTAAACTAGCCTAGCCTAGTTCTATAAAAGTTATTTTATAGAACTAGGCGGAAACTCCTTACGAAGAAGAAACGCACGAGAGAATTGCGTATGTCCCATCCGTAACCGTGCCAGCATCACTTTTTTTTTCCTGTCAGCAGAGAACGAAGTTGCCCATACTCTGACCGTATTTTTGAGATACATTTTAAGATAATGTATCGAGTTGTATATTGAAATAAATTATTTTACCTAATTCGGATAAACTGAAATTTTGGACAGTCAAGTTTTTAGTGTAGTGCAATCTCCACTTTCATACCACATTTTGTTCTCGCGATATCTAGATGTGACTAGACTTTTGACTCACCCTGCAGAGTTCAGGCATTCTATATAATGTCTGGATTTTATACTTTGCCGGTAACATACAGGGTGAGTCAACCCCGATAACTTTTCAGCTGTTTATTTTATAATAATTTTATGTGAATTATCATTAGGTATATCGACCATGGGCAATCCAATGCAGTTACCGGAAGTGACCTTGGATTTCATTTTCAAACGTTATCCGGTTTTCAACTTTTTTAATATGCATCCCAGACCCCATATGTGATTTACAAAAAATGGAGGTATTCACGAAATAATGCACGAAACAAAAACGAGATCGAAAATCGACACGTTGAAACGGAAGTTATTAACGATTCAAAAACGGCACTTCAGCGAATCCAACCAAGGGCTACACAACAATCTTGGATAATCCTGCAGCTGCCCCTGGTTGGCTTTAAGAACCGTTCTTGGATCGTTCATAACTTCCGTTTCAACGTGTCAATTTTCAATTTTTTTCGTGGGTTGGCATTATTTTGTGAACACCATCATCTTTTTAAATCATGTACGGGATGCATATTAAAAAATTTAAAAATTGGATAATCTTGAAAACAAAATTCAAGATCACTTCCAGTATCTAGACTGGATTACCCATAGTTGATATACCTATAATAAAATTTTCATAAAATAAACAGCTAAAACGTTATCGGATGTGGACGACTTAGACGACTCACCCTGTATACCAGTACACTGAATTTCGTTTATTGCGCTCACAAACACGACACCAAGTTTTCTACTTTGAATTAAATTTTTTCATGTTATTATTTGTACATTTGCAACACATTTAACGATACTTTAGCACACTTACGCAAAACCAGAATCACCGTAGACAGAAACACCAAACGCAACCTTATCGACAATTTCATTTTAAAAATCTACAAAAGTACGTAAAACACAACGATATAAGCCTACACTTTTTGTTTTTGAAAAGTTCTTGTAATACTGTAAATCATTTTACATAACACCTAAGTATTCTTACCCCTTTTATTATTGCTTGGACACATGTACAGTTGAGTATGGTCAAATTATGAAATTGAAGGAGAATAGAAGCATGGCTAAAGAAGACGCAAACACGTTGAAAAAGATAGACGATAATTTTGAACCCTGGATAATTCCTCGAGTTGATTCAAAAGTAACAACTTGATTTTGATATCTGATGATATTCGTCCGTTTACTAAAGTAGTTACTTAAAAGCAAGATAGTGGAATTATCCACTCCCATTGCTTTGAGGTCTTGCAATAGTTGGGCCCGTGGAACAGCGTCGTACGCTTTGGCGAAGTCTGTCTTTACCAAAATACAGTTCTGATTGTCACATAAACACTTAATGATTTGCAAGTACAAGTCGGTTAACAATGTGTTGGTTCTTCCAATCAGAGAAAGTCCTCCGTATTGGGATTTGGGGATTCTAGAGATTAAATACTGCCTAAGTCTTCTGAACACACGTGAATCAACTAGTTTACTAATTGGTGACAAAATCGCTATAAGACGAAAATGTTTTAGTTCTCGATGTGAGCCTCCTTCGTAAACGGGAGTTATAATGGCTTTCTTAAACTGATTTGGTTACTTTTGAGTAGATATAATCATATTACAGATATGCTTCAAACAGTTAATTGCTGTAGGAGTGAGATTATTTATAACCGTATTAGTAATTAAATCATTATGGATTGGTTGTTAATGTTTTTGAGTTCTGATTGCCAGATAGAGGTCGTGATACGTGACTTCGCCCAAGCCGCTATAATGTATATTCTCATAAACGATTGTAGATGAAAGTATACGTTCAATTCCCAGCTCACTCACTCACAAACTCACAATTGAAGCTAATATAAGAGTATAATAAAAATACAAAGGCAGTTCAAAAAATTTCCGGAAAACTGAAAAATAACAAAATTATTTCTTTCTGGAAACTATTGAACCTCCCTCGTATAACCTTCCAAAAAAAAAACAAATTCAGTTTCAATTCGGTTTCAAACGGATATGTTTGTGAGTGGCAAATGGCAATAGATGCAATCACGTTATTGTGCCAATCACGACCAAGTCTAGTTATTCCAAAACCAATTGCGAAATTTCGACCACAACCACCATAGGGCGTGGTTCTCAACATCACCATCATCATCATCTTGATCTGCCACCACCTACAATCGTCGTCACTTAATGAACGCGTGGGTGGTGACAACATCGAGGTTCTCTTACCCTCGCCACGAGCGACATTTTAAATCCAATGTCCTTCTAACGTTGTCCTTTTGGGAAAGAAAATGGACATCCGGGGTCACCAAAAGTCAACATTTCGATACAAAAAGTCCATGGTAAACCCGGAGACGGTCCACCAATAGTTACGCTACTAAAAATGGAAAACCCTTTTTTCCGCATTGTTAGTCACCTTGGAAAAATCGCTGTGTCCAGGATACACTTTTTTTTTTCGTCCCGTTTTTCTTCGATTAAAATGATTAAGGAGATATCATTAATGATAACAAAATTGTATCGGTCAATTCGACATTTCAAAATGGAAAAAAAAGAAGTTAAGATTTGAAATGCATCGAGCGTATCGACGAAAACATGGCCACCCTATCCCTATCATCGACCTTTCTACAATCGAACTTATTTTAAATCCGGAAACATTATACAGGGTGTTTTTAAAAAAAAGGTTCAGTTTAATTTTGACCACAATATCAAAACAAAAATCCATATAAACATGGGTCCGGAAATGCTGCCATTCTGAGATAACACATGTTGAAGTCACGTCATTGCATAGGCTTATTTGTAAAAAGTTATAAGAGTATAAAAAAGTCGTCGTTGTGGGAGGTGATCGCTTAATAGAGGTTTTACTGTAATTCAATATCAATTTTAAAAAGACAGTATAAAATTGTAAATTTTAAAAGAAACTGTCCAAAGTCTCACTTGTCAATCCACAAAATACAACGGCAGCCGGTTATTGTAATCACTTTAAGACTGCAGTGGATCCGGTTATTATGATCACAAAAAATAATAACAATCGGTTATTGTTATCATTATCATTATCAGTCAGTCCAAAGACACTGTTCAATGTTTCAGCCAGTTATTGTTATTAAAAAATACTAGTGTCAAAGTGATCACAATAACCGGCTTCTATTGTAGTACTTTTTGACAACAATAGCCGACTGATAATATTAAACGGTGGATATAAAACATTAAACAGGGGAACAGATGTTCGACTTATTTGACGACCCAAAGGGTTATATTCCTCTGAACAAAGAACTAACAAGATATCAAAAAAAACGTTGTTGTTAAGCACAATCTTTTATTATCCACTGTTTACCCTCTCATTTTAACTATATCTCCCCTTTAGAAAAATCTCACCAAATACTCTACCATCAAAAAATTCAATTTTTCACATGCAATTTCTGTGATAATTAAGCGACATCGAGCCTTCAAAATTTAACAGACTGAAATATATCGCGAACTATGTCTGTGTGTCAAATTTCACTTTTCTGGGATATCGGATAGTGTGTCAAAATCGACCGCAAAAGAGTTCGAACCGTGCAAACAAAGATACAACGAACAGGCCAAGTTAAATAAAAAGGTTGTATGTGCAGTAATAATAAAAACGAGGAATGCCAAAGAAGAGACCTTGACGACGAGGCGTTGGTTTGAAGTTGGTATCCGAAGATGAGGAATGAGCCCATTCAATTCACTCTCCTCCTCTACCTACTACTATTACTACTACTTTAGATGACATTCTTGGGCGAAACCTGTTTCCAATGAATTCGACCATCAATGCCTTCGGATCAATCCCTAACTTTTTTTTTCTTTCTTTTTCAAATAAAAAATTTTTACCATTCGATGATGATTAACCAACGATTGAGAGACAACATTCCATTAAAAAACATTTAAAAAAATAAAAACCAACCATACACAAAAATCCATTCTTCTGCGGTTAAATAAATTACACCAAAAAATTGGATTAGCGGTGAGAAAACAACTCATTAGTGCAACGCTAATTTGGAGCCTGAACCAAAACGAACCAATAACTCAAAAGATATACACAATTCAAATATACATATATATATATATATATTTTTCGTGGTTAACTTTCGTAAAGAAAAAATATATTTATCTTTTAAAAGAAAAATTGTATAATCCATTCTTCAAATAGAAACAAAGTGAAGTTTTTGATGCTTGGGGCAACAACCCCTTTGTGTTGTTGCGTTAATTAACGTTAGCAGTCGAAAAGTGCTTAATGAGAGCGGACGGATGCTGTTTCGACGTGCCACGCTTTCTTAATGAGTGCACGAGCCATTCGATATACTTTCCAAAAAGGAATTTCAATTTTACAGACGAAACGTTGGTGTTGTAGTTAAGTTTCTTCCGGTTCGTCAAGAAAATATGATTTACTACGTTTACGTGTATATACTGTTTGTTTTTCAAGGTTGATAGTTACAAAACGCGGCAATTGCGTTTCTACTAAAAAAATAAAAAAATGGACCAATCTTGTTTGAAGATGAAAGTTACATCTTTTTAAAATGAATCAATTGAAAAAAATATATATAAACGTGAAAGTATTCGACTGATGTAATCGATTTGTTTGGGGGAAAGGGAGGGAAGATCGTCTGGAAGATGAAGCCATTTTGGTCGATTGCCAGAAGCATGACACGTTATGTAACGCGCGTTATGTTCGGACGTCGCCAATGGAAATGACTAGTTCGTGGAAATTGCTCATCGAAAGCCAAAAAAAGTCCACCGATTACTTGTCATTTTGGTGGTTCGTAATTAGAAGCTTAAGAATCAAGTCTTTCTTGGAAAACCTGAGAGTGATCTCTACGACGTCGGCGCTCTTTGCAAACCCACAAGATAAAAGTTCACAAACAACCTGTATTTTTGTTTCGTTTCATGATTTGAAAAACCTTTTTTCACATATTACAAACTTTTTACATATTTACAAAAAACTTGCTAAACTTATATGAAAATTTTCCTAGAAATTCAAAAGTGATCTCTATCACGTCGGCGCTTTTTACAAACTCAGAAATAAAATTTCAGAAATATAATTTCACAAATACCTATATTATTTTGTGTCGAATAAATGAAACGACACATGATCAATATTAAACAAATACTGTACAGTATGAAGCCTGAAAACCTTTCGTCCGCCTAGGAATTTAAAAAGTGATCTCTATTACGTCGGTGCTTTTTACTAATTTGAAAAAAAAACTACTTGAAAATTCATAAATACTTGTATTTTTTGTGTCGCGTTTACCAGTGTAAATGCAAATTACATGAACATACAAATGTATAGTTTTCTTACGAAATTAAAAAGAGGTCTCTATGACGTCGGCGCTTTCTCCAACTCAGAAACCGAATTTCACGAATACCTGTATATTTTTTTGGTGCACAATTGTAAAAAAAATATTTACAAATACTGCTATTAAATCAATATAAAAGTCTCGAACGAAATTTAAAAAGTGATCTCTACGACGTCGGCGCTTTTTACAAATTTAGGAAAGAAAATCACTTAAACTTTCATAAATGCTTGTTATTTTGTGTCGTATTTACAGGGCTCAGTGGTATACAAATACAGTATAAAATTTTCCTACGAAATTATGAAGTGCTCTCTATGACGTCGGCGCTGTTTATTCACTCAGAAATAAAATTTCAAAATCACCTCTATTTTTTGTGTCACACGAATGAACACCACATTATACTTACTATACAAACATGTAAAATACTGTACATGTGTTAAAACAAATGTAAATATTTCTCTAGGAAATTGAAATAAAAATGATCTCTATGACGTCGGCGCTTTTTACGAACACAATCATTACAAAACACAATCATTAAGATGGTATTCAAAAAACTATAACACTTCTATAAAACGTCGCCTAAGATGACAAATCATCAAAGTGTTGATTACCGAACCGATTAGTATTGGTCACCAACAAAAAGTTAATTGAAACAGATGTCAACAAAGAAGCCGACATAGTGTCGGATGTCAACATCAATAAAAACACAAAACAACTGTCTTAAAAGATCATCTCGTTTCACAACAGTCCTCATAATATGATTTATCTCCATCTAAACCCGTGTTGACAAAACTACAATCTCCAAAGTATACCCCCTTTTATTGTAACCTTATTATTGAAAATTCCAGTTACACCGTACTTTCAATGGCTAATTTTTTGTGTGATCACATACATCATTAATCAAAACATATATATATATATATATATAAAAAGTAGACTCATAAAACGAGTTATAGAAATCATCGAGCTTATTTTTAGTACGAAAGACCCAATTTGTACATTACGACGACCAAATTTAAATAATGGAGAAAAAAAAAGTGTCAAGACCTTTTCGCGCGAGTTGTTGTACAAAAAAATATCCCATTAAAATACAAGTAGAAAGCGAGTCTAGCCGATCGATTGGTGTCCATCGAAATGAGTCAAACTGAGGTCATTTCAAACAACCTGTCTCAATATACAAACTAATTGAAAGAAGACGAAGTGAGAAAAAAAAAGTTTTTCAAACATTACAAGTAGTTGACAGCAACACTTCCTTGGCTTCAATTCCAATCGAAAGCGACAAACCTACATTATTACTTATATATATATTTTGGTCGTTGCTGTATTAGTTGTCATCCAGCTGTATTAAAAAACATAACTTCTTTTTTAAAACCCTGTTCCACTTTTCCCCTATAGTTTTACGAGTCGTCAAAAGGAATAAATCATAATGATATTTTACGAGTTCATAGAAGCCAAAGCGATAATCATTAGCAACCAACAACTTATTCAGAATATTATTAGATCTTTTTTTTCGTATCTTTTTAAAACAAGTCTAATAAAAACTGAAAAATAAAACTATGAAAAGAAGAAGAAGAAGAAAGCGCCGCTATCGGACTTTCGGAAAAAAATTAAAATTTGAAACAAGGTAAAAAAAAACAAAATGGGGGGAGAAGTCGACGAATAAAACGACCATAAAGGGTGAAGATGATGAAGTAGTAGAATGGTAAATAAAAGAAAACCGAAGTTAATTTAAAAACACGTGTTTGCTTAAAGCGGTTGAAACTTCATAGTATATAGTATAGTAGTAAGTAGCCGGAATATTAAATCTTTTTTATTTGGTCGGCTGCTAATAAAAT
The DNA here is from genome assembly GCA_034695005.1 of Cryptops parisi. Taxonomy (NCBI): domain Eukaryota; kingdom Metazoa; phylum Arthropoda; class Chilopoda; order Scolopendromorpha; family Cryptopidae; genus Cryptops; species Cryptops parisi. The sequence goes on along the minus strand of JAQIWH010000094.1, from coordinate 55,371 downwards.
GTTTGGTAATAGTGAAGGAGGCGGCATTCCATACTTTTAAACTGAAGAAGAAGAAGAAGAAGAATCCAGAGCGAGTGATGAACCCTTCGGTCACGAGTGCAAAAGTTACTATATAGCCCCAAGGCAAACCCAACCTACCAACTTTGACCATGGGTTGTTTTTTTCTCCAACCATTTGGCTACACTATACTATAGTACCCTCTCTTCCACCCCAAAAAAAATTCTATACATTTTACAACTATTCTATACAAAATAATGTAATAACTCTTTCATAAAAGTCGTATGAAAATTCCTCTTGATCATAGACGTTGCTATAGAAACCACATAATCAAACGTCATAGAAACTGCATATTTTCACAAGTTTTATATCTTAGAATACAAAACAAGTGTAAGTCACAAATGTTGTACAAAAAATTTCTTATTTATACCATACAATACTATACTAGTTAAAAGTTCTAATCATAGAAACTGCCGTTCAGCTTCAGAAGAATAGATTTTCCCGAATATTCTGAATGTCTTAGGTGATTCTTTGTCGTTTAGAATAATTCTACAATTTTTTTTGCAGTTTGTAGTTTCTATGAATGGAACATGCAAATAGTGTGATACTATTTCTATGAACAATTACGTTGAAAGTGCTTTTAAAATTATTTTATATAGTTTCGTTTAATGCGACTTTAGAATTATGTGATTTTTTAGAAATTTAATTTATGAGAGTTTTGAGTTATTTCATTTTCGATTTCTACAAAATTTATGCAAATTTTAATCTATGCGATTTTTGATTTATTTTCGATTTTCGATTTTCAATTTTCGTTCTATGCGAATCTAGATTAATGCGTAATATTCGATTCATGATAGTTTTGAGTTGTTCCATTTTCGATTTCTACAATTTTTAATTCCATTTGTGCGATTTTTTTGTTTACAATTTAACTAATACATTCTATTATCATAAACACCTGTAGAAGCAGTATACGTTCAATTCCCAGCTTACTCACAAACTCACATCACAAGTGAAGCTAATATAAACGAATAAAAATGACATCCTTGTTCAAGTTAACACGTGAAAAAAGTCACTATTAACAAATAAAAATACATGACTAGCTAAGCAACCCGTGCTATAGCACGTGAAGATAGTGCTCTCTTCATTTACACTGACAAATTAAGTAACGGTCATTGAGTGTTATGTACAATGGGTATTATAATAACTATATTAAAAAAAACAACTACAAAATTCCGAATTAATTTTTTTTCCCAGGAGAACTTCGACTCGACGAGAAGCAAAAGAGAATCAAAATGTTGATCTCCTCGAACCATTTGACCCGAACCTAACGATGGCAGCAGCAGTCGGTCTTTCAAGGTACTTTTACCATTATCGCATTATTTTCTCGATACTCTTTTTCTTTTTTATAACCACTAGTTACTACTGGAATGCCAATTCAATCACCAGCCATGGCCTGTCAGTGTGGGACGTTCCACTACATCGCTATCTCATCACAACGAAGAATGAGATGCGCGTTATCAACATAGAGTCCAAGTTCACGTCACGACAAAAATTAATAAGCATTTTCTTTTCAACAAGACGTAACGAGTGGTACATCGCCATGGTCATTATCATGATAATAAAACAACACGATTTTGTCTTACTTTTAGACGGTTGAAACGGACGTTTGTTTGAGATGAGACAATTTGTAGTTATTTTGATAGCGATTGTCCTTATTTGGCAGCAAGAATGTCCAATAAATTTTTTAGTAATGTCCACCAGATTTCAAGTTCGTGTTTTTTTGTTTTTGCTATTTAAAAATAAAATTGATGATTAAGTCATTATTGAACAGGAAAAAAATTAGTATACATAAAAATAGGGTGATTCTTTTTTTACCACAAATTTTAGTTTAATACCCTGTTAATTTGTTTAATTAATTTTAATTAGTCATATCTTAAAATCAGTGAAAGATATATTTTTTGATAATAATAATCAAAATGTGTTCAAAAATTAAACCATTAAAAAAATAATTTAATCTAACGCTAGTGCTGCCATCGATCATCAAAATGCTGAACTTTTTGCCAATTGAAACTGAATGTTAAACAGAAAATCATAGCTGCTTTAGCAAAAATCTTTATAATCTTAAATTATACAAAACACACAAAACTAAAAGTTATATAAATATTAGGTACTTTCCTGTTATAGCCGGAGCGAGTTTTATGTTGATATTTGCTTTGTACTTGGTTTATTTTGTATGGGTTTGTTTTGCAGGTTAGGTTCGAAAAAACAAAACGTATTAAATGTATGATATTGTTATGTTTTCCTAACCTAACCTGCAAAATAAACCCATAATTAAGTACCAGCAAATAACATCAGACTGGGCCTGGCAATAAGCGGAAAGTACCAAATATTGTGAACTACTACTTAAACCCCATGTCACTTCAGAATACTGTTTAATGATAACTACCCGTGCTTCAGCACAGGTTACAATCTAATATGATATTGAGGCAAATTTATGAGGGTGGTTTAGAACCTTTATTTTAAAGGTCTGGAACGGATTAATACATTTTGCATTAGTTTCTATGGGAAACCGCACCTTGGTTTTCAAACATTTTAGAACGGATTACGCTCGAGAACCGAGGTGCCACTGTATAAACCTATTATGTTTAAAGTTGATTTTTCAACAAAGCAATACAGATACTGTTAAAATTCATTGTTTCATCATTTATAATCGAGTCTTTTAAACTCTTTGAAACTCATCCTTTTTTTAGAAGATATCGTTTCACTTGTCGGAATTTGAAATTTTGGTGCAGGATGCGATTTAAGGGAAAATTCCGTAAGTTTGGTGAAACCGTTCAGTGATTTGAGGTGTTGTGTATAATTTTGATCCATATTTTGATCTATATGTAAGTTACCTTATCGATTATCTTTGGACGGTTTTCGCGTTAAAAACGTTCAAAGTGAATGCATCCCAAGCAGAACACGTGTACATGTACCAAAATCATACACCACCTTAAAAAGTATACACTTTAGCCAGGCAACTTTTTTGGTAGTGGCGTGCCGAAGTGATGTTGCAAGTCACTCAGCGTGCCAAACAAAATCTATCACATTTTAGCATTCATTCAAACAATTTCATTTAATTTTGAGAAGTTTCCGATTCTAGTTTTTGTAGATTATTATTTCCTTTTTTGAGTCATTTTAACAGCACCTTAAATAGGTACTGAATTCCAATTCACTCAGCATGAAGATTGGTCAGCATGCTACTCTTGGCACCCGTGCCGTAGGTTGCCGACTCATGGCCATAAGGAATAATGATAATAATTATGCACACTAATTAACTGTTACATGTTTCGTGCTTATACATGTTGATATTACAGTGTTTACTAAAAATAAAATTGAACTAAAATTGGAAATGATTTAGTTGATATAACCATGTTTACTATAGTATTGAACTAAAATTAGAAATGATTGTGGCTCATCGAGCAAAACTTACTCGACCAACTCTATAAATGTTAGCTAAAAAAGAGTGTTATAAAAAAAATTATCGTACCTTTATAATCGATTCCAACGATGAAATCACTAGAATCGTGAAGTCGAAAACAAAACAAAATCAACCGTTCAAATTGTCCGCCATTATGTCCTCTCGTCTGCGTATGAAACATTTGCAACCTATCGCGTGCTGCCCTCATGCGACAAAACGCCACAACTAAAATACTGGTTTCATTTTGAATGATCCACAAATACATTTTTTTACGATCCCTGTAAACAACAAAACATATTAAGTTTATAAATACAAAATATACATATATATATATACATAAAATTAGCTTAATAAAAAAATTAAACATTTAAAAATAAGGCTCTTATTGAATGTATACAAGAATAAAGAAACTTACAATTTACCAATCCAAACACTTTGATGGAGCCATCAGAAAGATTAAGACAAAAGATTGTTGAGAAACAAAAACAGCCGTTTTATTTTTGATGGTTTCACTCAAGTATTTCTTACACAATAAGAAAAATATTTGAACTAAGACCAGGTCACGTAGAAAGACCTTTTTTTATACGATGGTATATAATAATAACTGTAGTCGTCCAGAAATTGCCCAATAGACCTCATCAGAAAAGTGTCTACCGTTTACTTCTGGCAATACCGATCCTCATCATCTTTATAGTACAAAAAAATGACTACACGTTAAAGATTGGTTTTAATAATCTATCGGACTGCAAAGTCTAAAATCTGTTAATACAACGCATCTAGTTCCTGTGATAAAAATAGTTTTCTGCATGGGCAATAATTTATAGAGTACTAGATATACATATCACTTTTCTTTCCTTTGACTAGCATTGGATATATTATTAACAAACATGAAAGGCATAAAGGTCGTTTCATTAAAGACAAAAAAAAACAAAACAACAAAAACAACCCAAAATAATCGAAACAAAAATGAAACCCATGAAATGAGTTATAGTTGAGCAGCGTACTGCAAATTTGACTACGATGATACGCTGAACCGTACCCTTAGTATAAAGTGCCGTCCAACTCGTTCGAAAGACATTTTTTGTGATTCTCCTGGAAGCCTTTCATGTTTGTTCGTCGATAACCATTATGACACATCACAGGAAAACTTAAAATCATTATTCACGTTCGTTGTTGTCGTCGTCTTTGAATAAATGTTTTACATCTGCGTCACAGCCACGTTTCGAAACGACAAAAAACACGTTCGGTTTCGAAGTATATCCTTATTAAAAAAACAAAATGACATCATCCGGCGTTACGGATATTTATCCCACAAATTGATTATTAATATACGAAACACTAGTTCCGAACTTATGGCCTTGCCTATAAATTCGTTTAAGTGAAAAAAAACAGACATAAACAAACTCCATTGGCACGCAGCGATCGTCAAGAGCTCTTAGCCTTGTCTTTTCGACAACGCGGTGGGAGGACACTCGTGATATTTCAAACACGTTTTATTTTTTGAAAAAGTTTGCTTTTTTTTTAGTTGGCTTTTCACACGTTTAGATCGGCCATCATCTTCCGAAAATCGGCTAGGGTGTTGTAGTCAGGATCGTCGTCTATGTCGGCAAAGTCCTGGTTGCTGTCGTGTTTGGAGAAGTTGGGGTTGTACCTTGCCAGAGACAGCGGACATGGCAACAACTCGGGCATCACAGAATGATGAGTGATCAGGGCAGTGAGGGTGCTGAATTCTTTCGTAAAACCCTTTCAATGAAATCTCACGTTATTAATTTTTAAACACCGACAAGGGGATTCAAATTCAAAGCAGCAGGGTTCAAGACTTTAAAACGTTATTGCAAGGCCCAAGTTCAAGCGGAAGAATGTGACAAAAGAAATAGCCAGACTATGTGTGTTTGGTGTTTTCAACCATGCATACCCAACACCAATTTAAATTGAAAACCAAAACCAGTAGAACGATTGTCTACAACCAACGAAAAATGAAGTATAGGCAACTCTCGGTTAACGAACGTACGATTCATCAACATTCGTTGTAAGTGACGTTAAAATTCCATATAGCTCTTTTTATGCTGTTCTTTTCTATTTTATTTTACTTGACGTTTCATACACACACGATAAACCATAATACACGATAAATCATACAAACATGCATTGTAGTGAAACGTATACGTAGATCTTATCTAATAAAATAGAAGCTAACTACTACTCCTCGCCAATTATAGCCATTGGTCAAGGAACATCACGTGATTCTTTCTTTCTGCCGGACAAAAAGAAAGTTCGCGCGCCTGCTCACTAGCGCCACCGTGTGTGAAAATGCCAAAATAAATAATACTAAATAAATAAATATTAATAAATAAATAACTGTAACGAATAATATGAGTTAAAATCCCGTCATTTTTGACGGGTTATTTACTAGTATTGTAATAAAACGTATTGTGTAGTGTTTACACTACACTTCATTACACTGATGCAAAGCTGCAAGCTTTTAGGTGCTCGTCAATTGTTTCTATTTCTATTTTAGTTCGATAGATAGAAATATGGAGTATTATGTGTGTTTTCCTCTTAGTTCGCCTTACGATCTACGGTCCCGTTGCTTTTACATTAATGCCTATATTCGTGTTTTGGTCTTGTCTTTATTGTTTCTCTTAGAACGCAATAAACGTCATTCATTCAAATGAATGAAACGACATTGACTAAATGGACAATGGTTTAAACTAATTGCTAACCAATGCTTACAATACATAAAAGCTCAGGAATTCAAGATATACAGGATGTTTCTTAAAAGTCTAGTCAAATTTCAACCACAGAAGCTATGTATCAAAACAAAGCAAAAAGTTCATATAAACATAGGTCCGAAAAAGTATACTCATTTTCATACGGTTTTTATATGAGACAAATAAGCCTATAAAACTATGACTTCATCCTGTCTCATCTCTGAAAAGAAGAATTGCCAGACCCATGTTTATATGGGCTGTTTGCTTTGTTTTCAGACGTAGCATCTGAAATTAAAATTTGACTAAGACCTTTTAGGAACTTGTTTGAACTTGTTCGAGCGGAACTTGTTTGTAAAACGAGAGTTGCCTGTATGCAGAAATTTTCAAATGCGTTTTGAGAATTGCTTCTCTGCACACATTTTGAAACCATAAAAACCAAGCATGCTAAGCAAGCTATATATATATAGAAAAAAACAGGTCAAAGAAATGTCCATGACCATAAATGCTCACCTTAATTTTGAATCCTTTGTTTGTTTTCATGATGAGATAATGAGCGATACCAGTGGGTTGAAATTCCTTGGGTACACGTAACGACAAAGCAAAACATCCAAGTTTGGTCGTGCTCTCTCTCACCATGAAGGCACCGATAGGTTCTTGGCCAAGAATTTCCAAAGCAATTTCCCTACATCAAAGAAAATGGACATAATTTTTGATTAGTCAGTGCTTAACCTTACAATGTTAGGTTCTGACAAGGGATCATTCCTCGGTCACTTAGATCACATTCAGAGAATTTTGAATATACTTGAAATTGTCGATTTTATAATAATTTACCAGTTTCAATACCCAATTTACAATGTCCCCTTAGACTAATAGAAGTTATATTCAACTTTTCTCAACTGAAAATCGTTAAATTTATTCTCATTGTATTTGATGAATAAATGTCCCCATGTCCCTTTTTTACATGGAATGACCCATACGACGAAACTTACCTAGGAATGCCTGCTTGAAACCATGGAGCGTTCCTCAGTTCGCCTTCTTCACCTTCGTTGGACTGCAAAGAATCATACCTGAAACATGTCAATATCGAGAGAAAAAAAAACCAACATCAAATTTGTATTGTTTCGTAACGAACAATGCGGTGAATGTCACATTCCGATACGATAACCTACCTTTCGGGTGGAGGTGGTGGTGACGAAGTGCTACTGCAACTGCTTCCGCTCAGCTGACCGATTCGCTTGACTTTTAGTTCTCCTTTCAAAGACGTCGGACTCCCTTGATAGTCCTGAATTAGTCTGTCTTCCAAACGCACGAACAAAGGTCCGTCCACCACTTTATCTTGAATCGTTATCGACTCCTGGACGCTGGAACCTAGACTTTCCGGAGACTGCGAGGAATATTTGCTTCCATCCGATGATTGGTCCATCATCGATTCCGGCGAAGGCGGAGTGTCGAGCGAATTTGGCTTCACGTTGTTTGTTGACTGCACACAAAAGAAAAAGCAATTAAAGAAAAACAAGTAAAAGTACAAGCTGCTTGTTTTGAAGAGATTCATCAAAAACGTGCTGAACTCGGTTGAATGTAGCACATTTTCGACTGATTAAACGGAAAAGCTGGAAAACTCTCTGTAAACAGTCTTTGAAGAGATGCATCAGAATAAATTGAACAAGACATTACTGTAATTATCAAGATCTATGTGTGTATATATCTGTCTGTCTTTGTCTCTGGAACGCTTTTTGTTTACAATCACATTGTGATGGCGAACCGCAGTGATTCACAGGGTTCAACATGGTAGACACGAGTGTACATTTAAATTACAACAACTGAACTGCGTGATGGAGACTACCTCGAATCTCGGTCGTGTTATCGACGGACATTTCATCGAATGGACATTTCATCGAATGGACATTTCATCGAATGGACATTTCGTTACATTTCATCGACGGACATTTCGCCAAACGGGACATTTTGTTGAACAGATATTTGACTAAATCGCACAATTACGAAAATCTTAAAAACAACCGAACATCAACCAAAACCCAACGCTCAATCAAAAAAATATACACGTATAGAAGATAATATACGACTCTTGTAAAATTAAATCACGATTTTGAATCGGTTGGAGTGCTGCGGCCGCCGAATGAAAACATTCTCCCACTGGCTTCGTGTTAATTCCCTTTTATCGTAGTTATAACAAGCAAATCGGACTTCAACAATTATCATTGGTGAGAAAATAACTGACCAAAAAAAACTTATCAAATTTATAATTAACTAGCTGCCATACCCGGCTTCGCTCGGGTTTCGAAATAGTTATATTTTTTTCTCAGAGCCTGATAGTAAACAACATTTCTCGTAGTAAACAATTTTCCCGTCGTTTGCAAAGCAGTAGTAAAAGGAGAATTTGAAAATCGCGCTCAAACGGGTTTTTGTTGACCTACTTTTTCCTTTGTCAAAAAATGTCACACTTTAATCCTTTAAGTGACCTCTAAAAATGTTGCTACCTGGTGGTCATAAACCTAACTTATTCAAATTGGGTTTTAATTATTTTTTTAACGAACTATTGATCCAATTTCGAAAATTTTTTTTAGTTGACCTAGGTTTTGTACTAAAAGTATCCCTGCCAAATCTGATGAAATTTGGATGTAAATTGTGGCCGTGTATAGGCGGACACACACACACACATACGACAAACTTTCGGAAATATAAATACAGATAATGAGTCCAATATTGTTTTTTATCAAATTTACTGTTCGACCCTGATATGTTTTAAAAACGAGTCCAATTAGTACTCTCATGGTTATGTTGAAACATTTTCACTGTTTATTGAGGTCCAATATGTGAAGACAAACAATGTATTATTTTTCCCACTTAATCGACGCGTCGGGTTTGTGGGAACTCCTACGTCACAGGAGTGCCAACACATGCGCGCCATCTCTGTGCTGTAATGACGTGTTTCCGTTCGCTTTTTGTTTAAAACATTTATTTTTTTACGCTAGCCCGGTTCTGCAATTCCTTTTTTGGGGGGCGAGATCTTAAATGTTTTCAACATTCAAAATACCGATATTTCTATGTTTAACTATATCCACACCATAACAACGTGAATGTAAACAAAGATAAAAGAAGATCCCAAATCAAAGTGCATCAGAATATTTTTTGAATTCGTTCCAGGTTAACTTCCGGTCATTATTTGTCGGGCAAGTTTATAAAAGATAAGTTACCTGGATAACTTTGTTTTGTCCACTGTTCTTGGTCGAAACTTCCTCAATAAGGTCGTCCGTGCTGGACCTCATGCCTTCGTTGACGTAACCACCCGAGAAGTCGTTCCTGCTCCTATCTCTGGCGACGTTTTTCACTAGAGGACAAAGTTCCTCCTCGCAACCGTCCGTGGTCATGGTGAGTCTTTTGATCAGCGGTGGCTTTTCCACCAGCCTCTTGTACGAGTTCAGTTCGGTGGGCGAGTTGGCATCGTCGCTGCTCGTGCTCGAGGGTGTCAGCAACAAGTCCTCGGCGTTGCGAAGATTCTCCAGTCCTGGCAGGCAGTTCGGTTTCGAGGACCGTCCAGAACTCAAGGGCGAACCGTGATTCGGCGAACCCAAGTTTCCGTTGGCCTGGTCCAAATTGTGCCGTCTCATTGGAGACGAATGGCCACCGATTTCCGACAGCACGTTCATCTCCACCACTTTGTCTATCACCGTGTTCGATTCTTTGCTGTGATGAAACCTCGATAATAGCTGTTTGGCCTGCAAAGAAAAACATGGGTGAGATATGTTGATAGACAATTTATGAATGCACTCAGTAAAATACTACGTTTTCATTGAAAAATTATAAGAATTAAGGAGTTGGGTGGAAAAACGGCGTAAATCCACTCAAGTCGTTATTCCATAAAATGCATATATTGAATCCTTTTTAGATTCAATATATGCCAGTCTATAGCATAAAGACGTTGGGTTGCCTATAATTTGAACTTTTTGGAGCAAAACTATGAAACGCGACTATTGGAAATCAAAATTTTTTTGTGATTTCTTTCTTTTTGTCGATTCACTTCCTGGTTGTTTCAATCGCTTTTTTCACTTCCAAAAAGATACTGATCTATGGAAAAACGGTGTAAATGCATCTATAAATTTACACGAAATTTGGAATAATGACGCAATTGCATTTTTTAATTAGCTCGTAACTTGAGGCCTGTCAACTAAAGTTCACAAGTTTTTTTGTAAAACCTGCTCATTTTCCTTCTATCAATGTACAGTTGACAAGAATTTTTTTATATCTTAAATTTGAACGTTTATGTCCTTTTTTCTTAAAAACTACATTTTTTACACCGTTATTCCATCCAAAATCCTCAATTCATTTCAAGTGTTTTATAATCATAAATTTTAGTTTAACATCTATCTCAAATTGTTTAGAGTTTTTGTCACCACTTTCAAAAGAAGTTTTTTCAACCAACTGTATGATAATATTAAAATCACTAACATTTCAATTTTAAGAACAATAATTTATTTTTTTTCAATATTAAAAACAAAACATTTCTATCACCACCGCAAAAAAAACAACTTCGTCATGACAAAAAAAAGTCCCGATTAAATGAAGTTATCAAATTTCATAAAAGACACTTCATTATAGTTTTAAAGTTGATCTCACATCGAATTAAAACTTTGCACTTTTCTCTCAAACATACCCTAAAAATTTTCAGGTACCCTTGAAAAAGTCTGAGTAAACAGGTTTCAAGGTAGGCCCCTCCCTCTCTAATGTTATATTGTGGGTCCCTTTTACACACTAGGCCCTCTAGGGAGAAAAGTAAAGCGAGAGTTAAGTGGTGTTTCAAAGGGGGCCCCTGGCCTCTGGCAGGTGCTCTTCATTCAACTCCAATTACGAGCCATTTGGAATCGCTTCCCAGCCACCAATATTGAATTTTGCAGCCAAAGTGCAAAGCTCAGCAAAGGACAAGAACCAAAAGAGCGGAACCCGAAACCACAGTAATGTCTTCCATCTACACACACACAATAGCCCCTCTCGCCCACCATAGATTTCGGGCATGAACAAACATTAGAAAATTGCTGATTCAACAAAAGACCTATTCGAAATCATCACCAATGACAATTATTTTGCTGAAATGGTCACCAATAAAAGATTTTGATAATAGAACGCAGCAAGAAAAAGTACGTGAAAAATACTTTTTGAGCATACTCTTCATATATTGGCATATAAGCGTCCGCCATATTGATTTTTAATTAACAGCATACAGACAGTGACACTCGTTGAGACTAAGACGGATCCGTGGACAACTCGTTCATCAAAATCCATCGAGTTGTCTAGTTTTTTGTATGTAGAAACTCATACTCACTCACGAGTGAAGCTAATATAAAGATTATAATAAAAACCAATCACTCATCAAATAAATTTTTTGTTTTTAACCGCAATTTGAATTTGATCCTTTTTATTATCTAGTAAATAGCCCGTCAAAAATGACGAAAAAATTATTCTTTTAACTTATATTGCTTCGCAATATTCGTTACAGTTAGAGTATCAATTTTTGGTATGAGTTTTGGCATTTTCACACATGGTAAGGTAGCGCTAGTGAAAACACAGTGACACTGCCACACAGTAGAAGTTTCTGTAAAGTTCTTGAAACTTTTGGAAGGTTCTTGAATTCTTTCTTTATGCCCAGGTGCAAAAGAAAGAATGTTAAAAATCACGTGATGTTCCTTGTCCAATGGCCATAACTGGTATGGAGAATTAGGAAGAAGAGGCGGAAGTTTTTTCCATTTTATTAGATAAGATTATCCTACCCTATTATAAATGCAGCATAAATTTGAAGCAAACCACTATTAATAGAAGATTTCAACAAAGAAGTTACAAAATCTATAGCTAAGTAAGTGTATAGTTCCAGTGAGTTAATTCAACTTGAGGCCATTTTGTTTTTCAAGCTTCTGTCTAGTCGGAGATGGAATTTTGCGCACGTGTACAATCTAGTAAAATTTTTTACATCCCCACATGAAATCCACATTTGATTAGTCCTTAGTGTCTCCACCATTAACAATGTAGATTTAGTGTTTGAATTTTTAGCACATCTGAAATAACAATCACTGCGCACTCAGTTCAAACTGAAACTTAATAAGTACTTTAAAAATACTTTAAGAATACGCTTTGTATATACTTTAGCTTTATGTAAATTTAGATTTATGCGATCTTTGAGAAATTCGATACTCGATGTATGCGAATTTTGAGTTATTCCATTTTCGATTTGTGCAATTTTTGATACATTGGACTTGCGCAGTTTTCGAGTTATGTGGTGCTCACTTTATGCGATTTTCGGTCTATTGGACTATACAGAATAATAAATGGCAGTAAACGTTCAATTCCCAGCTCTCACTCACAAACTCATAAAGTCACCAAATTCAACCCACAAAGTCACAAAAAACCAACTTAAACTTATGTAATTTAAAACGATAAAATTGCATTCGTCATTGTTCCATGTTTTGGGACAAAATAAATTTAATAATAATAATAATAATAATAATAAAAAATTGAAAATTTCAAGAATGATTGTCATCATCATCATCATCATCATCATCATCGATAAATCGACAAACGATAACTCACCCACAGCCGATTATAAACAGGAATCTTTCTCCTTCCCGAATTATTCTCCTTCTTGTTGTGATTGTGGTTGTCGTGTCGAGGACTCCCTTTGGGACTTCCGGCAGGACTAGCTCCTCTTCTCGCTGGCGACGAAGACGGTGACGACGACGACACCAAGACGTTGGCGTTGTTGGTTGTGGTCCCGTCGCACGATGACAGGGTCACCCTGTGCAACGGAGAATTGTCGCACGACGACGGGGGTGTCGACAGGGGGGAGTCGGTCAATCCCTCGTAAATGCCCCCACCCCCGCAACGGGACCTCGACACGTGTCGAGGCGAAGGTGTACGCGAAGTGGTCGACGTCTGTCCGGTTAGCTGTCCTCCTCGATGACTCGAACCACTGTTGTTACTATTACTTAGGCTCCTTTGGAGCTGTGCGGCGTACGCCATGCGAAAGGCATTGCCCACAATCGTGTTCAGTTCTTCAGCCTATGACAGTAAAAATTAAAAATTTTACATATTTTTTTTTAACGTTAACATATAAATGTACAGGGTGGACCGAAAAAACTGTAGCATTTCCGGACCCATGTTTATATGAATTTTTATGCGTAGCATATGTAACTAAACTTCCACTAGATATTTTAAAAATACCCTGTATAATAATCAGTACTGTGAAAGCCAAAAAAAAATAAGTAGGGGTTAATTCTGGGCAGAGTATTGCGGAAAAGCTTTATCTTAGCGGAGCTTTTCATTAATTATTATATATTTTTAAAATTCTTAAAACACGTTCATTATTTTTTTCGAGCTTATTATTGTACAGAATAGAGGCTTCGTTAACAACAGGTGTTTTCACTCCTGATTTTGACAACAACAACAACAACATCGTTTGTATGATTTCTTTTCATCGTGACGAACGAGCGTTTCCTGGACGCGTTCAATCAGCGTCACCAATCGCGTTCTATTTTTATTTTTCAACGAAAATAAATTTTGATAATGAAATCAATTCAAAATTAAAATTTATTTTCCCAAAAATAAATTTCATGAAGCGCTTCGAAAACAACGTTAATTCAATAATAAATTGTATAAACTCACGAGTACTTATCGTTGCAAGCAATGAAATGAACTGGTTTAAGGCAATGTATGAAATTAGCATTGGGAATAATTGCTAACAAAAACATTTGTTTAAATTTAAGCCTAAATTTAGGTTTACTTTTTTCAACTCACTCATAAACTCACAAGTGAAGCTGATATAAAAAATATAAAATAAAAATAAAGATATCTTGATAAGGTCATCGAGTTCAACTATACTTGACATGGATATTGTTCATATGAACAAAACCCTTCAATTATATTTCATTGTCAACATGCCGTTTGATTTGTTAGTCCCATTTCGTTTCAAGAAATACATCACGTCGAGATGCAATAAACAACCCCTGCGAAAAAAAAATATATCCATTCTGCACGAGCAATTCTATTATCCAAAGTGGATACGAACCAACGTCACGACCTTAACTCAGCTTTCCATCATCAATGTCCAAAAAATAAAAATAAAAATAAAAATAATAAAAACACAAAAAAAAAGAGACCACTCGTCCAAGTCGGGAGATGAAATGAGGCGAATAAATGAAATGCCAAAACGTTGTTTACACTGTGGGGGTATAAAAAAAAGATATACCCCCCCTTACAACTCGTTTCTTCCCAGCATAATCGTTAATATCGATCACGAATAAGAATAATATATATATAAAGATGAAGGAAAAAACAAGCACCATCTGGAATCAATGTTCTTCCAGTCCAAATCAACAGTGATTTATGCCACTCTAACCAATGGCTCTTCAAAATCTATAAAATGTAGATACTAGGTTTTTTGTTTTGTTTGGGAGAAGGAGGGGGGGAGGGTAGCAGAAAAACACCTCTGACAAAAAATATATACAGGGTGAGGCAAAAGTCTGGTGAACGCTAAATATCGCAAAAAACCATTGGTGATATGAAAATTCTGATTATTGTAATGTATATCGGCCATGTGTTATCCAATTGCGTTACCGGAAATTACCTTGAAAAATATTTTCAAGGTCATCCAATTACTAACTTCTTTAATATCCATCCCAGATCCCATATGTGATGTGAAAACATGAAGGTATTCACGAAATAATCCCAACGCATCAAACAGATCGAAAATCGACCGGTAAAAACGGAAGTTACAGGCGAAAGAAAATGCTGTCAGAAGAAAACAAATTCAGGGGCAGCTGCAACAACATGGGCTACCTGACAATGAAGAAGCGGAACAACGGTGAAAATGTTGTAGGAAAACATGTTAAACTGAAGTACGGGTTAATCCATCAGTCTAATATGTGTTTCTAAAACTTTTTCATCGCTTTTTCACTAATACATTATCAAGTAGGCATTGATTGTTGTGGCTGCCCCTGCTTGCTTTTCTGTCACACCGTTTTTCTTTCGCCTGTAACTTCCGTTTTTACCGGTCGATTTTCGATCTGTTTAATACGTTGACATTATTTCGAGAATACTTTTATCTTTCTAAATCACATATGGAGTGTGGGATGCATATTAAACAAATTAATAAATAGGTGACTTTAAAATTTACATCTAAGGTCACTTCATTAGATAGCCCATATTCAATATACATCACAATAGTTTAATCAGAATTTTCATATCACTAATGATTTTGACGATATTTACCTTTGACCAGACTTTTGCCTCACCCTGTATAAAAAAATAAAGAAAATTGTTCGTTTTTTGTTTTAAAGCTCTCTTGTTTGCATAAATAGAAATGAAAACGAAAAAGCTTTTATCCCATCATCCACCTCGAAGAACACCGTCCAAAAAAACAACAACCCATTTCCATCAACAACGATATTTATTTTTAAAGGTTGTAGCTACCAACTTTTTTTTCAAATATTCTCAAGTTTTATTAAAAAGTATAAAATTTTTATTTTTTTTAGGTGAAACAATGTTCACAAGAAAATCATAAAGGGTGTCTCTATTTAAAAAAAACACGTGTACTTATTAAAAAAAAATGTTTTTATACAACAAAAAATATTGTTATTAACCATAGTGGAAATGAGTTATTCACTGGATACCGAGTCAATAACCTCTGAAACATGGTATTTTGGACACCCCCATTAATGACCCATAGATAAGCGACATTTCCAGTCTTCTTCATCATCATCCATCATCCATCATCGATTCCACTTATCTATGCTATTTATAGCAAAGACTTCCAGAACATAACGTACCCCCCACCCCCCTCCCTGAAAAAGTGTCATCTTCTTTATTCAAAATTTCACCTGACAAAATTGTCAAACATTAAAAATGCTTTTTAAGCATACTCTTTATAGAGCCTACTGTCATATACAGATTGATATTGCAAAAAATCCAATTTTGATTTCTGTATGTTTCGATTTATGCGAATTTCAACTTATACAAATTAAAATCTATGCAATCTTTGAGTAATCCGATATTCAATTTATTTTGTGTTTTTCAGTAATTCCAGTTTTAATTTCTGTAAATTTTGATTCATGTCATACCGGTATTTCGATTTATGCGAATTATAATTTATGCGATCGTTGAGTAATTTGATATTTAATTTATGCGTGTTTTGAGTAACCCCATTTTTAATTTCTACAATTTTCGTTTAGTTTATTTATATATGCGATTTTTTTTTACATTGGACTTGTATGGTTTTTATTCATTTGAAGGACTTATGCGGTTCTCGTTTTATGCGTTTTTTTGTTATATATTGGACTATAAAATAATTCTCATATACGACTGTAGATGTATACGTTCAATTCTCTGCTCACTCACAAACTCACTCACTAGTAAAGGTAATATGAAGAGTATAATGATGGTGTCTTACTGTAAATTTATAGAATTCAGACATTTTACAGAACGTCAAATCTGGTTTAAGCAATGTATGAAATTAGTATTGAAATATGTTAAGCAAAACTTCGTTTAAATTTAACCCTAATTTTAGACTTAATTTTTTTATAGAGAAAATGTTAATTAACCTAATTTTTATAAAACATGTGATTTCATACTCCGCCAAAATAAGTTAAGTATTCTATAAAATGCCTATCAATTTTCGGCAGAGTATGAAAAATAACATCTTTTGGACTATGCTTGGATTCTATACATTGCCGATCAATTTACGTATCAATTTACTCAAACTCACACATGTATAATTAATTTTTCATTTGATATTCCTCGCTTAACGCGATTTTCACTTTTCATTCTTTTCAAAGTAGCCTACGAGACGAGAAATTACCTTCACATTAAACTAATTCACATATTTAGGCTTTTTATTTTGAGAAATGCAAATTTTTCAAACTCGTTCTAAAACTAAAAACATCTTTAAGTAAATGCAAATCTTTTTTCTTGGCTCGACGCCTTCGTTCGTTTATGATGGCGTTAAATCCGCGCTAATTACTCCTCTCACGCGCCAATTAGCTCGTCCAACAACTACTTTACTTCATTCCAACTCAACCAACGACATTTCCCTCTCTTTTCTTCCACACCCCCTCCCCTTATTTTCTACAATTGATATCCGGAATAATAAAACTTCCGGAATTGGAAAACAAAAACCAACGAAACGTATTCAAAATAAAAATTAAAGTCAAACCCACTTTTTCGAAATGACACTCTCCACAATAAGCGTATTTTCTAGGATCCAAAGAGTTGACTTAGTATAATAAAACAAACACTAACATCCAATCTTTTTCGAATTACCTCGTCTCAAGGAAGTTCGAAAGAAGAAGAAAAAACAAAGAGAATCATGAATTAGGACGATTGGGTCCTCGACGACACGCCTCCAGGCGTTTTCCTTCCTCGCGACAAATAGGTATAAAAAAATAGGAAGAAGATAAAAAGGCAGAAAAGGAGGATGAAAGAAAAACGAGGGAAATGATCGTCTATGGAACAATTGCGTCGCATCATGTAATGAACCGAAGTGTGGTCGTTAAAAATGACGAAAAAAAAAATGTCACCTCGGAAACACGTACAAAAGGATGAAAATAAAAAAGGAAAATAAAACGATGACGTTCTTCCTCTTTAGTCTCACTTTAAATCGTTAGCATTTAACGTTTCCATTATGAAAGTTAAAAGAATTTTCATCTAAAGAGCAAACGCCTTTCAACGCCTGAAAGCTATGGCAAACTTTTTTTTTAATAAAAAAAAAGTGTTTTTAAATCGACCTGTCGAATATCGACGAAAAAAAAAAAAGCTGAAAGCAAATGAAAATGAAAATAAAATCAAAAAATGATAACTTAAAATGAATCCACTAAATCTTTAAATCAGTCGTAGAGCTAAGAAACAAGGTTCAAAACCAAAACACCACCATTTTGTTGTTCACCACCCATAGTCTCGTTGTCATAGAAACGAGAGCGTGGCATGTGAAGTAGCGCACGTGAAGTAAAAGTAGCACACGTGAAGTAGAAGTGAAGCACGGAAAGTAACGCACGAGAAGTAAAAGAAAAGCACGTGAAGCATATGAAGTAAAAGAAAAGTACGTGCAGTAACGCACGTGAACGTGAAGTGAAAAAAAAAGCACGTAAAGTAACGCACGTGATCAAACAATGCTATCTGATCGACGATCAGCTCATTTTGATTGGCCTCGCTTCTCTGACGTCATCACGTTTCAACAAATAACGCACGTGAAGTGAAGCACGTGAAGTAACACACGTGAAATAAAACACGTGAAGTGACGCACGTAATCAACAATGCTATCCAATAGACGCTCAACTCATCTCGAAACTTGATTGGCCTACTCTTCTCTGACGTCATCACGTTTCAACAAATGAACATATTCGAAGAAAAAAACAATGTTATTTCAAATAAATAAGTTTTTCATTAGTCTTACGGTTTCTTGATAAAACCACCACTAGGGAAGCGAAGAAAAGCATCACTGACACCTGAAACTTGAACGACAACCTTCTCCATTTCAATTTTTTTTCCCCAAAAAAAGTGAAACTTTTCTAAAATTCTTTCGGAGACAGAATTTCAATCGAAATATAAAAATAAAAAAAAAATGTCAAAAAGTCAATTTTTCTTTTCAAATTTCTTTCTTATACTTGTGCATCGTTGCGAATGCTCAGTCAGCATTTTTCTGGTTCGTATTTTTTTCTTCTTATTTTTCTATCTTCTCTCCGGATACAACATGTCCCCCCTCTCGTCCCCTTTATCCCCTATACCAACCCCTCCTGTGTCTTGGTCGTGACTCATCTTCTCGGATGCGAATGACGTTTCCTTTTCATTGCCTCAAAGACGAACCACCACCATGACATCGTTCACCCTTGTTAATCACTCACACCATACATCCACGACAATACTCCAACACCCTCATACAATTCATATATAAACATACGTATAAACAATATTATAAAAATCCCTATATACTCAACAAAAATCCCGATATTTTTATAGCGGCCAAATACACTCCGTTCTACGTTAATAAACTTCAAACATATCACCATTGTGATTTCCTTATCAACTTTTCTAGACATATGAATATCGATTATTATCCTAAAAAAAAATCTATTTTCATATTAAAATAAATGTTTATAAAAACTATCTATTCAAATATACTCAAATATCTTTGAATATATTTGTAGTATTGAGTTAGTGTTTGTAGGTAGTAGTGAGTTGTATCATCATTTAGGACAAATTTATTCGATTTCTAAATCTATAAAACATAACTTGTTTGTAGGTTTGTTCGCAATGAATTCCTACATTTTTCATCCAATTGTCTATTAATTCGGTACGCTGATATATCTCATTCCCAGTTAGGTTTTAGGCTATAGGCAATGTCAATAATATTTTATAAAGCTGACAAATCAATCCGTTGTGAATCCTCACTTTTTGTGATCATTTTGTTACTTTTGTCCTTCTAACCCTTGGTTCTTTTAACCCTCAATGTCCACGTTTCATGAAACATACTTTTTCAATTATTTGAATTACACTACATCAAAAATAATCCATTATTTTCACGCATGGTGAAAAAAAAAACAATTTCGTACCGGGTATGACAAATTATTCGATCTCTATATTTATATCTATAAAGCACAATTTAATTGTTTGTTTGTTTGTTTGTTCGCTATGCCCGTCTACATCTTTCATGCAATCGACTAGAAATTCGGTAGGCAACCACATCTCATTCCCAGTCAAGTTTTAGGTTATTATAATGCAAGAAACATTATTAAGAAGCCGACGAATCAGTCCTTTGTGAACCCCCAACTTTCTGTGAACTTTTCGTTCTCTAATCCCCAAAGTCCACTTTTCATAAAGTCTACACCTCTTTTTTTTTTTAATTATGTGAATTACACTATATCGAAAATGACTATCGATTATTTCGACGATAATAAAAAACCAATTTCAAAAAACTCCTTTCTACATTCACAAAAGAACAAAAAAGATAGCAATAATAAAGTAAGAGACATTACGTTTCTAATACCGACCGAATCAATTTCCATCATTGAAGAAGCTTAATATTTGCCTACTATCCTTTTCTTTCACCAAGATTGAATTCCTTTTTTTTACCCCATTTTTCATTTTTTTTCGGGGGGTTTCCGATGAAAAAAAAAATTTCACTATTGTATCTACTTATTTTTTTTCCCTATCGACTCATGGTTTAAGGAAATTAACAATCGTGCAAGCTTCTTATAGAAAAGAGAAAAAAATCCCACAATCTTCTTCGTGAAAACTCAAAAGTCCCTTACTATTATTATTATTTTTTTTTTACCTTACTTTAAATTTCCTGCTGGAGGCGATCAAAATTCAAACTGAGATAAGATAAGACACAAAGTTTGAAATTCCTTTTACGTGAAAAAAAATGGACAAAAAAAATTGATATTCTTCAAATGTATTTTCAAATGTTTAAAGTTATGGTATTTTTTATTCATCCATTTTGTTACACTTTGAAGAAAAAATATCACGAATTCAGATTTCAAATCATTTTTTGAATTATGAACACAATAGCGCACCATAATATAAGATATAGTGCGCCGAACCAAGTTATATATGCATTTTAAAACACCGCGTATCATACTTACAAAACAGAAAAATTTGAAGGAAAAAAAATTTAAAGTAATTTTTAAATAAATAAAATTCAATACATTTTGTTTTACTTTTGAATAAAAAAATAATCACAAAAAAATTCGAGATTTAAAATCATTTCTTGAATTATGAACAGAATAGCGCACCATAATGTAAGTTATGGTGCGCTAAACCAACTTGAAGTTGTATTTTAAGTGAAATGTAATTTGTAAGTGTAATATGTAATGAAGTGTAATTTGTAAGTTTATTATGTACAGTAAACTTGAAGTTGCATTTTAAGTGAAGGGTAATTTTAAGATAAAGGTATTGTAAGACATTGATTATCATACTTATAACGAAGAAAACATCGCGTTTTCGATTTTTCTTTTCAAAGTTTTTTCAAATAAAAATTTCAATTTCAAAGTCACACAATTTTTTTTTGCAAATTAATCACTATGAATTTGGAAATTTAAAATCATTTTTTGTAATATGAACATTACAGCGCACCATAATCAGTTAGACAATGGTAATGTATGGTTCGCCAAGTACAACTTGAAAGTTATGTTTTCAGACATCGCGTATCATACAACAGAGAAAACTCATCTTTTAAATTTTCTTTTCAAGGTTATTTTGAAATATGAAGGAAAAAAAATGTCTAATAGTCAGGTTCCTCCATCGCTCAACGTCTCATTGGATGATTAATGGCGACCGCGAGAAAATTTATTCACAACGAGAAATCGCGAGATGTCAGACGGCGGCCATTTTCTTTCCCCAAAAACCACTTAAGCTACTTCTACCAATAGCCTAGCCGCCAATCACTTCCTCCAAATTCCCTCATTTTTTATTCCCCCCCTCCCTTTACTATCACAAACACCTACTTTTCGACACAAAAATTGGCATCGATTTAAAACCACAAAAAAAAAACCCACAAATATACTAAAGTCAAAATTAAGCCAATGACATTCATCCATAATACGATGTTGACTTATTTCCTATCTTTAACAAAAAATGTCAATCCATTTTCAAACGTTAATCTGTTAAAACACGGTGTTTGGCAGAGATAAAATAATAATAATAATAAAAAGAATAGAAAACCCCCACTTTGGCATTTTCTTAGGCCACTTCCTTTGTAAGGTAAAGAGAGAAAAACCCCCATTTTGACAGGCAATACATCAAGAAGAGCTTTCCCCAAGGGGAGTGTTGAAGAGAGAAACCTTTATGATTTTTAGAAAAAGGAGACTAAAAGTATGTGTGTGTGTGTGTGTGTCCTTTCATCTTTGACGTTACTTAGGAAAAAGGAAATCTCCTTTAATGAGATAGAAACGTCGTCTAATTAAAAGGAGACCATCGACGACAGAAAAGCCCTTCTTCTTCAACAACAACAAGTGAAAAGGACAAACAACATCTAACATTCAATGTGAAACTGCCGAGTTTCTAAATTAAACTTAAAACGTCAACATTATAAATGCTTTACTATTATTACAACAAAAAATAATTCGTATAAAAGTTTGGATCAAAACGAATGAAAAAAACCCTATTGACGAGATGCACAAATTCAACAAATCCCCCCCCCCCACGTTTCGCCTTCTTTTTTGAACGGCTTTTTCAAGAGACAGAAAAGAAAGGACACAACAAGCAACAGAAATTCCTTATTGTTTTTTTATTAAGCTATTCAGCTTGCAGGATTTAAAATTTAATCGAAACGAATGTTTGACAAAAATTGGAATACCGTCGAAGAGGAAAAAGCAAATTGCCCGCCTTAAGTTGAACTTCTCTGCATAACACGTTATCGTTTAACAAATTAATTAGTAAAAATCGAAATATAACGTGTTTCGTGGTTTTATCAAACAATAAAGTTTGTACGTAATTTTATACAATAGTATCTCATTATAAAGATAATCTTGGAAAAACGCACGAACTTTATTGGTTACCTCTCTTTTGTTACTGAAATTTGTTTTATACACTGGAATCCGATTATGATGATCACTTTGGGAATAGTGCTTTTTGATAACAATAACCGGTTGATAACATTATCCGTGATTATAATAACCGGATTCCACTGTATAACACCATTTGGAACAACTTTTTAAACCTCTCTCTAAAAAAATGACAAAATTAGAAAATGATGAAGAAAAGAGTCAAATCTTGTATCTAACGAGTGAACCTTTTTCGATTCGTTATCAACACTATCGTCCTACAGAAAACAAAATCTAATCCTGAAAAAACGCAAGAACTTCATTGGTTACTTCATTTTCTTCATCGTCAAATTTTTCTAGACTAGAACCATTTTCCTTCCAAACCTACTCCTTAGAAGAAAAAGTGACAACGTTTTCTGTAAGAAAACTGTCAAACTTTACATCGAATACAAAAACTTTACTCGTATTCTTCGATTTCTGGTCAACAATATCGCTCAAACGAAGAAAACCCAACCTCAGAAAAAATACACGAACTTTATTGGTTATATCATTTTCTCGATCAACTTTCAATATCCGTTTTCTTTTTATTTGAAATTTAATTTCTTATTTTAAAATCTACTCTTTAGAAATAGTGACAAAGTTCACTATAATAAAAAAAAAACTGTCATCTCAACATTTAAGATGCCCAAACATTCATCGACCCTTGACAGCACAATCGTATCACAAAATTAAATTCTAAAAACCCAAGCCCGTTGTTCACACTTGTTTATGTTCATCCAAACTGTTGCTTCGCATCCCCCCTCCCCTTACACACACGACACAGAAACACTTTTCCACAACACCCATCGTCATTTCAACGCTTCACAAACATCAAATAAAACTCAACCAAGAAAAAAAGCTTGTTATAATCCCACCTACCTGACCATCAATGTCACTGCCATCGTCTCACCGAACAAAATTCACATCAAACCATCTATCGGTGATACACACACACAAAAAAAAATTGACAATTTGCGGTCGTGAAGAGAAAACAATCTGGAAGCTTGGTACAACAATTGGCTCAACGCGACTCGTGGGTGTGCGAATGGGTGTGTGTTTGTTGGTGTTCTGCTTCACTTCCATCGAGCAATGTGCCTCGTGTGTGTCATGTGAGTGTGTGTGTGTATGTGGAGATGGGTGGGCTTGTCGACAGTAGGGGCGTCTCGTTAGTCGGATGAGCAGCCCTCTAGTATGCGAATGTTGAGAGAAAGGCAACCGAGAGAGAGAGAGAGAGAGAGAGAGAGAGAGAGAGAGAAGCAGAATCGATGAGCAGAAGAGAATGAACAATCGAGGACATGGGAAGAAGAAGAGAGGAGATATAGGAAGAAAGATACGCTAACGATGATGATGACAATATGCTTTCTATGGAATGTCACGTTCAATTAAAACGGATATCAGCACAATGGAAGTAAAAGAACGTCGTTTTCTTGAAGACGACAACAAAAAAATAAAAACAACATCTGTTCTATTATTAATATGACATCGCAAACGACACTTGTGGACGTCTTCTTAAACATTGTTCTCATAATGCAAAAAACGAATTGAAAGTTTGATAGAGTACTTATCTTGAAATCTTCATAGTTCCAATCATTATCATTAATAAGATTCTCATTATACAACGAAAATTGTATATGTTGCACAAAATCTACATATACAGCCTAAAATTCCTTGTAACAACTAAAATACCTACAATAATAAGTACAAAATGTCCAGTGGTAGGAAGAGACTCTAGAAGGAGACTACCGGGTGACCGTCAAAAAACAAACTCCCGATTTTTAAATTACGTTTGAGGAGTTGGGAGAAAAAAACTGCGTAAATCCACTTACGTCGTTATTCCTTAAAATGCATGTATTGAATCGTTTTAGACCAGTCTATAGCATAAAGACATTGAGTTGTCTATAATTTGCACTTTCGGACTTTTTTGAATCAAGAATATGGAACGCGAATATTGTAAATCTAAAATTTTTTTGTAACTTCTTTCTTTTTGTCGCTTCCCTCACTGGTTATTCCACTTGCTCGTTTTCCTTCTATAACAAAAAGTAAGAAACTGATCTTTGGAAAAACGGCGTAAATGCATTTATGAATTAGCACGATAGTTGGAATAACGTCGTAATTAGCCTGTAATTTGAAGCCTGTCGGCTAAAGTTAATATTTTTTTGGCAAAACCTGTTCCTTTTCCTTCTACTTATATACTGTTTACAGGAATATTTTTTAATTTTAAACTTGAAGGAGCCAGAAGTTTTTGTCCTTTTTCTCAAAATTCATTTTTTGAGTTACGCCGTTATTTTATCCTCCTTTTTATGATTGGACCACTTTTGATGATATTTTGAGCATATTTGTGAAACTAAGTCCTAGTTCAATCATGTAATACATTCAATCTAGTTAGGCTCACCACATAGCAACACTGACAGAACATATAACTGTACAGACGGTCGTGCTGCAGTAATGGTTTCACCCGAAGAAAGTCCAGTCATTAAATAACTAGAGTCATGAAAACCATTCTTACGGATATGATTACGCGAATGTGGGTTGAAGTGGAATTTCCTTTTGATATCTTCAGGGTTGTAAAACGGTGCACACAATGAGCTATCACTAACATGTAAATAAATTTGTGACATTTTACTTTAATGATAATAAGCTATATACATGTGTTCTCTAAAACGTCATTAATTAACGTTCTCTTCGAAACGTTCGTACTCCGTCATCAATTAAGTCTCGAACTCCAGAGTTATTTTTCGAACCCTGTATTACACCATTCGTCGATACACACCAGAGACCAGACACCCCTTCAACGTTGTTGGCAGCTAAGAAGATGCCAATCGATCAACAGGTTCTTCTCCTTGAATCGGATGAACACTTCCCTTTTCTAACACGATTGGCCATTTCCAAGATGGACATTCATACAACACCAAAGAAAGAAGAAAAAGAACGAAAAAGAAAAACCTTGACAGCAACCCTAAAAAGAGGCTGTCAATGACCACAAGTAGAAACGTGATGCCACGTCCACCCTTATATCACTACTCGTATTAGGGTTCTCATCTCCACTTAATCGAGTTGTTGAGATTTTCACCCCCAACTGACCCCTGCCAAAAGCTCCGAATGAAATACGAGGAATAAATGGACTAACCCCTCCTCGCTCTTAAATGAAATAAAAATCAATCGAAAAATCCCTCTCTCTCCTATTTTCTGTCTCCCAGGAGACATTTCGTTCTTAGCCAAGTCATCTCCTAGTTTTCTTGAAAAACACTCTCAGTGTGAAAACCGACAACTGTTCTCAAATGAAAGAAACCAACCGCAACATCCACTGAATTAACTTCAAAGCAGCAAAAAAAAATACACCAAAACACACAAAAAAAGGAACCAATAAACTTCTACAGAGAAAGAAGAAAAAAAACCTAACCTGGTCTAGAAAAAAATAAATTCGTCCATCAATTGAGTTGCGAGTCATTGAGGTTGTCCGTTGCAGGAAGCGTTTCTACCCATTCATTACACCTCGACGAACACGCCAAGATTTTCCACTTTCTTTATCCTCCCTTTATATATATAAATATATGTATATATAAATGTATATATAAATGTATATATGTAGTAGTCATCCATCTTGAAACCCTATCCCGTCCACACCACCCTGTTTGTTTTTCTGCCCACCTAAAATAAAGAAGCTGTCCACCTCATTAAATCCTTAAACCAAACACGATCCAACGAATTAAAAGATGATTGAAGAAACGCATCACACAAATTAATCGAATTATCATCCATGTCGACGTTACATCGTAGTTGTTAATTTTCATCTTTAACTATTTTTGACTAATAACATTATACGCTAACGCTACTAAAGTTGTCTATTCATCAATTTCTTGTTCTAGTACAAACAAGTACATTAAAAATGCATATTTTTTTATATCCGTCTGTCATATAATATACAGATACAGTCACTGTATGTTTATATAAATAATGCAAATAATTCAATAAAAATATATGCAATCTTTGCGTAATTCGATATTGATGCTTGTTTTGAGTGATTCCTTTTTTGATTTCTGCCCGTTGCAATTTATCGAATTTCGATTTATGCGATCGTTGAGTAATTCGATATTTGATTTATACTTGTTTTGAGTAATTCAATTTTTGATTTCAGCAATTTTCAAGTTATTTATTTAAATCTTTTTTTACATTGGACTTATGCGGTTTTTGATTTATGCGAAAGACTTACTTGATTCTCGTTTCATGCATTTTTTGGTGCATTGGGTTATACAGTATATTATGATAAACGACTGTAGATGGCAGTATACGTTTAATTCTCAGCTCGCTCACTCACAAACTCACTCACTCACACAAGTAAAGCTAATAATAAAAAATATAAAAATGGAATTATTGTTTTAAATACAACAGTGTTTCGAACTATACTCGTTGATTTCTCACTCTCGAATTGTAAACTTGATCAAGACAACACTTGATCACAATCCAAATCAACGTGGCAATAAAATGATCTAACTTTGTTTCAAGTCAACACGCGGCGTTACAGACAGAATGACGGAAGATGAACAACAAACACGAATCGTCTTTAAAAGTATAAGGTTGAAAAATGAACCAAAGAGGAAACCGAAAAGTTTTCCCAATTTGTTGTTGGTTCCGGATAAAACTTTCGCCTACTACTGTAGTTCAACTACTCGCGACTTAATTCGTTCTGCTCTCGCATAACGAGCTTCCGGAAGACAATTAAAACGCAGTTTACGCCCAAAACGATTTCCATTTCACCACACATCTCGCCAACCTCTTTTGATTTGGTGAGATGACGTTAGGAACCAAGATGGCGAGAACGAGAAGAGAGAGAGCGACTATCTACGATGGCGACACCTTCGATTCGTAATCGTCTTAAGCTTCGCCTTCCACCTATTAAAAATCGTCCACTTTTACTCTTAATACTTACACGGTCGGAAGGTAAACTCGTGTAATACAAAGGAGGCGTTTAAACGTGTGGAAAGGGGTTTATGCCTTCCAAGTGGTGAGAAGTTGAGTGAAATCAAGTGGCGCGTGCGCCGAGTCATTTGGGAAACTTTAACGAGTGTCCAAAGTCGTTTTCCACAAACTTAATGGCGTCGCTCCGTTTAATTGTCAACTTCCTTTCCCACCCCCTCCTACTCCCCCCTTCCTCCTTTTCACTTTTCCTTCCGGAATTGAAAAAGCACCAGCTCGCCTTTGGTGTTAATAACATCCTCCAACATCCCAAGTAAAAACACCCACAGAAAGTTGTTTTACTCCTTTTTTTCTTCTTCTTCGTCTTTTGTTCCACCATCTTTGTTTTATTTTTTTTCATACATTAGTTCAAAAACAACAACAACAGCTGGTGACGACGACGACGACCACGACAACAACAAAACTTCATTTTCATCTTTCATTTTCAACGAGACGAGAAAACTTTCTACATTTTCCACCCTCCTGGGGTGAAAAAAAAAAGTATTTTGTAAAAAAGTTGTCATTAATTCATACGTTGACATTTCCATGTTGCATAACATGCCTCATTTTTCCAACACGTTTGCAACCTGTTCCCTATCCGGATGACACCCGGTGACCCGGATGCACTCGATAGGCTTCGGGATCATGACAACGACCACCACCTTATGGGTCCCATAAAAATTCATTTTGTGACTAAAGGGTGGGGGGGTGTCTAGATAACCCTCACATTTTGGAAAAGATGTCCTTTCAACCCCGAGTCATTTAGGAGGGACTCTAAACCCCCACCACCCATCTCCAACGTACTATCTATGCAAATGAGGGACACTCGAGTGACACCAATTAAGGCACGCGTGGCAATGCACTTTACGATCCGCGACCTAAAAGGTTGACACTCGTTGAAAACTGGAGATGAGAAAATGGCTCCTGCCATCATCATCATCATCATCGTCGTCATCATGACCGAATATGGACAAAACTTCCCAGAAATAGGATTAGGCTTTAAGTTTGACACTAATAAAATTTGGGATTAAAAGTTCACGCTAAGAAGACAGTTTCTTTTTGTCTTCGTCCGTTATATATATAATAAGTTCAAACTAACTTGCATTTGCGTCAACAGAATTTGTGGCAACTACGGTTTAAACTATCTCTACTATATCAATAAAGCACAGTTGTTTGTTTGTTTGTTCGCTATGGACTCCTATAATTGATTCATTCAATTGATTCGAAATTTGATATTCCGATACATCTCATTCCCAGTTAAAATTTAATATATTCTCAAAGTTAAAATCTTTATTAAGAAGCTGATAGATCCGTCCTTTGTGAACCCCCACCTCCAAGAGTACTCCAAGAGAAGAGAGTGTACTATAACTCTTTATCCAGATGTATGTACACATTAATATTAATAAACATCTAAGTTTATTAAGTTGCGTCAGCGTTATTCACAGATTACATGGTAGTCACGGTAATACAACAATGATATGCATAATGCAAATTTAAAATAAAATGCATAACGTAAGGCAAATTGAATTACCACAATAAATGAACTGCATAAACATAAGCTGTAAGTAATCTCGACACCCCGTGGTTACCATGCCAACCACGGGGGTTAATTTCTAGTAAAACAATGAACTGCATAACATAAAGCATATTTAAATCACAACAATAAACTGCATAAACATAAGCTGTAACTAATCACTAATCACTAATAATAAAAAACAAGAGCCTGTCTCCTCACCAACTATGAAAGCGCCACAGTGTGTGAAAATTCCGAAATCGATAGTCTAACTGCAACGAATACAGTATTGCCAAGCAATACAAGTTTAAACAATAAACAAATTGTATAATAAAATTAAAAATAACCCGTCATTAAAAAAAAAAACTTTCCCGTCATTTTTTGAGGGGCTAGTATTTACTAATGAGATTGTAAACTAAAAATTGTAGAAGAATATAAACACAAAGTTTGCTTTTAGACACCCCGTGGTTATCATACTTACCACGGAAATTTATTTCTAGTTTTGTTATGTTTACACTGACACTCCTAAATATAAACACTCATAGCCATCCTCGGAAACTTCAATAAAAATATACAACGTAAAAAAAAAGAAGATAATATTCAAGTACAGTATATCAAACCAATTATAAATAAAAATAAACATAAAACTCCCAGCATCCTCAAAAGATGATATTTAATATAACCAATTATGATTCCATATCGGTCATTACCACGACAACGTTGAAGTTGAGAAACGATAAGAAAGGTAGTTTACAACCAAATCAATGGCACGTAGCAACCCATAAGATAACGCGATGCAATTCAACCCTCTTTTTCCCTCATCTTCGACCCTACACTAAACCTAACAAACAATAGAAAACCCCGATAGTTAAAACTTCTCAACGACAGTGGACAGAGATAAGAAATGACCAGAACACAACAACAACAACAACGCATCCCTTTCGTCTATGACTGGCGACAATACCGTAGAAGCGCTAACAAAGTGTCATGGCCGCCGGCGGCAGAGAAGTCCAAAGTTGTCACGACAACGACGACAACGGAAGCGGAATCTAAGTCAACTAGCATTGGAGATAACGACACTTATCAGTGGGAACAATGCGACATCCACACAATGAAACCGTCGTTCGTCGGCCATGTTGGGTTGGCTTAGTCAACGACATTGCGGTTGGATCACAACCAACGCTACTCGTCCATTAATGACAACGACAACGTCCGAGTTGTGTCCCGCGCTCAAAACGACGACAACAGTGACGGTTTACAACAACGTCCAACATCGATTCGAAAACGTTTAGCGACAAAAATTGATCCAAAGTTAACTCTTTACTACGAGACGTTTCCAGAATCGACTCAAGAGAATGAGACATTCCGTAGACAGACAATAGTGTTCCAAAAACGTGTCAGATGCCTTTTCGACACCAAATTTGCTCTTTAGAAATTCCAAACATTATTGGCTTTTCTCTCCCTTTTTTTTTGTTGCTAACTACCGTTATATCTTGAAACACCCTCTGTGACTCGTTCTCGGTGACGATCAAAGGTCACGTTGGCATCGTCGTCGCTTCGTGGTCATGTTCCAAACCGAAAGGACCATCGTTCATTGAAAAGGCGACCATCGAGTTTGGCGTCGAGCCAATAACTTAGCAATGTCTATTGAAATGTCGACCCTTTGATTCCTCGTCTCCAGAAGCTGGCGAGGCGTTAAGAGCCAACGGACGGCCATCTTTTCCACTCGTCGAACAGACAGACAGACTGACTGACTGACTCTTCTACCATCTTCTGGCATTGGCAATATCATCGATTCACCACGAAAAATGGCACCACTTTCACCGAGATGAAATTATTGTCACTCATCCAATGTTTCTTGTCCATCAACAACTTCCAAGAACTCCTATAAACACTCTGACTTTTTAATGATAAACCTGGTTTTGACCCAGAACTCGTTTCAATAACAATTAACCTCAAAAATCATAATAAGTTTAAATTTTTTTATTGAAATATAGAAAACAAATGATGAGTAAATAAACTATTACGTTACCAACCTTAGTTATAAAATCTCATAATTACTGAAACAAACACTTGGAAGTATATTTTTGACTGAAATATATTAAGTGTTTATTTAGATGGGTCGGTTTTACACATTCAACAATTAATGGCTGTTCACGTAATGAAGTAATACATTATAAATAGGTAGTGAACTATATATACAAGTAAAAATGTATTTATCTTTGTGCTACAACAACGTGTGGTAGCTTGAAATGGCTTAAAATGTAGGTATATCGTCAGCAAACACTTTTCGAGAAAAAACGGACCCTTCATGTGACAAAATCTCAGAATTGACTGGACATTAATCAGTCTAAACTTGATACAACAAAATGTTCCACAAACCTAATATTCAAAATTTCAGCTTTGTAGGTCATCGGAAACCTACCAAAGTAAAGCTCATATCGACTTTCGACCAACAACTTTCAAGAACTTCTAAGAAGTCAGACTTGCAGACTTTCTAAAAGTAAACCTCAATTTTGACCTCAAACACGTTTAAATACCATTAACTTCAAAAGTCCTAATAATCTTTATTTAAAAACAAAAAAAATTACAAAAATATAAAAAAAAAAAATATACAATATATATAAAAAACCAGCCATTAAACTATGACGTTGCCAACCTTATTTCCATAGTTGTCGGTATTAAAGCTAAGCATAGCAAAAACCAGTTGGTCCCACGCCTTTTCTCGTTTCTAACAACTCGCTGCATGGTTCCATTAAATTCCCAACCAAGGATCTATAAATTCGTCGCTAACGAGGTGGCCAATCCCGTAAGGGTTTAAAACAACTAACAACCGACCTTGAAGAAGAACGAGAAGAAAACGAACCATCTTTCTTCTCTCTCAAGAGAGAGAAAGAGAATCGAACCTACTAGTATCATGATCATCATCCAGGTTTAATTTATTTAGCCGCTTCTCTTATCTCTTGATCGAATGATGTCGATCTTCCTCGACCACGACATCCCCTCGGAGCACGAAAGTTCTACCAATCCAATTCCACGTGGGAAACAACACACATCAACGGTTCACCGATGTCCCTGAATAATGACTTTAACCCATTAGTTGTCCATTTTTTTCTCTCTCATTTAATATGGAATGTTCTATCTACGCCGCTTATTATAATCAAAGAACATATACAGGGTGAGCCAAAAATACGGTTCAATGAGAATGCTCGAACAGCTATTACTAGCAAAGCCCTAACGCGGTGCTGTTAGTTAATGACCAATTTTGCCATTAACTTATTTTTAGTTTTAAAAAAGCATTTTTCGACGGTTTTCTAGAAGCATAGTTCGGTGGTAATCAAAATTCAACAACCGGATATCAAACACTATCAACCTAGCAAAATACTATGTTAGATAATTATAGGGCCTGGTGTGAAAGGGTGTTAAGTAACATTTTTGTCAAAAATGACCTAAAAGCATTTTTCACAATCATTCCATTGTTAAATTGAAAACTACGAGTCGTGGTTATCTAGTCATATTTAGAAAATTGTAGCCAATGATGCATTAAGTCATAATCCAGTGTCGTTTTATATATTTCCAACAATCCAACCAAAATGAACATAGAAACAATAGAGCACCTAATGCTTCCAGCATAGCTGCCAAGTAATGCAGTGTAGTGAACCTGTATGAAAAGTTAAGTGAATCACAAGGCTATTGATTTAATTGGATGATTTTCCACTTTAATGTAATTTGTTTATAAACATTTTCACCTACACATAGAAAACGGTGATTTAATCTGTTCAACATTAAATACAAACAAACAAACAAACAAAAGTTCGTTTTTTGGTACAACCTTTAGTAGTAAAGTGAAACCATATAAACGAGATACATTTTAGTGACAAATCATCCAATGAAATCAATTACATCCAACAAAGTAACCCCCTTCTTGACACTTTGGTTACCAACAGGTCGAATGAATCAATACCCAACCTGATGAAATCGATTCGTTTTATGGAACGAGATCGATGATACCCATACAAATCTAAAATCTCCCATTTCAATCAAATTTCTCATCGTTATCCTCCATTAAATCAATCATCCCTATTCATCAATTCTGTTATTGCAACGTTTCCGATTCTAGTTAATAAATCGATTGAAGAAACAACCCAAGCTAATGTAGCCTACTATACTTTGCAAGTTACTAAAAACCACAAGAGGGGGGGGGAGAAGTCGTAATGTAGTCAACCTTAAAACAAGTACATTAAAAATGCTTTTCAAGCGTACTCTTTATATACCGTCGTGTATATGTAACTACAAACATGCAAAAATCCATTTTTGTTTTCTGAATGTTTCGATTTATGCGAATTTCGACTTTTGCAAACTTTTTTTATGTAAACTTTGAGTAGTTCGATATTCAATTTATGCGTGTTTTGAGTAATTCCACTTTTTAATTTCTGCATGTTTCGATTTTTGCGAGTTAAAAATTTATGAAATCCTTGAGTAATTTCGATATTTAATTTAAACGTGTTTTAAATAATTCAATTTTTGATTTCTGAATTCTTTCGATTTATTTATTTTTATATGCGATTTTTTTTTTACATTGAACTTATGCGGTTTTTGATTTATTCGATTCTTGTTTCATGCGTTTTTGGTTCATTGGACTATACAAAATATTATCACAAACGACTGTAGCTGTGTACGTTCAATTCCCAGTTGTCTCACAAACTCACAAGTGAATTTAATACAAAAAGTATAAAAAAACATCCGTTAGACCAAAAAAAGAAGAGAAATACTTTTAACCTTTTAATTCCCACCCTTTGGTGACGTCATCATAAAAAAAACAAACTTTTCGTAATACAAAATCTCATTTACGACACTCGAACATGACAGCGAAATAAAAGTGAAAATAGAATCGAAGCACGAGACTCATTTCCACTGAAATCCAATCGACTTGTTGACATTTTTTTCTCAAAATGAAACTCCGAAAAAACTAAATCTTTTTTTCTTACTCTCTGCGTTCATCGTGACGCACTTGAAAAATAATAATAATAATAATAACCCCCTCCCACATTTCTACAGGGTGATCCCGAAACACAGATGCACCTCATCTTTCATCTCTCACAAACTTGTAAATCGCCGGCAATAAAAGCTGCAAAAGACCTTTCTATACCCCCTCCCCCTCTTATTTTTCTCAGGAGGGTAAGTCACGCGCACTGTATTACTCAACGAATGGAAATGAAATGTTACTTTTATGCACCGATGTGTCAACGCCAGAATTCCAAAACATAACCAAAAAATAAAAAAAAAAGTAGGGATAAAAAAAAAAGTGGGGGATAAAAAAAAATACTTTGTATAGAAAACAGTAGCCTGTGGATGTTAAGTCATTCGATGGACTACCCACTGGTTTTTATTCCCCCCTTCCATTTTCTTTTCCCCCTACAACTACTAAGTCGTGCCTGAAAATAATCGACTCACTGTCTTGGGACACAACATGGAGGACGTTAAAAAGGTTCAAATGAGCGCGAAGATGAGCGACCGTTAACTTGTACAAAATATATATATATAAATATAAGATATAAACGCAAAAAAAATGGTCTATTTTTACAACAAAAAAAAAAGAAGTCATAAAAACCATTGCATTAATTTTAACCATTGTCGGAATTCTTCCATCCGTGTCTTCTTCACTGGTCTCAAAAGTTTTATGGTTAATGGGTCGGCTGTACACTTTTTTTCGCTCGGTGCTCACAACGACTCTAATAAATAATAGTAGATACAAAACAGCTGCGAAATGTACCGACGCACACAAAAAAATACACAACTTTTTTACAACCGGACCACAAAAATGTGATAATAAATATAAAATGCCAACCCCCACACGTGTTTAATACAGTGACGAACAAAGTTATCTATCCTCCATTAAAAATTTGTCTTCATCGTGTTAACATGTTACATAAGGGTGTTCACAAACATCCTCAACAGAAGGTACGATTTGAATGAAATCTACCAACAGCGTTGCAAATTTCTTAGATTGAATACAGGGTGACCCAAACGTCTTTATGCACAGGTCCTTTTCGTTCAATTACCTTTTAAAAATAACTGATAATAAAGTGACATTGTTAAATGTATCTATGTATGAAGACTTGTGAGACACCCTGTGTAATCTATCAATATCAATTGTATTTTGTCCCAGAGACAAAACCAATTTATTTTGTCCAAAAGACAAAACCAACATCATTAAAAAAGTACGATTAGAATGAAATAACTGTATTGCAACAAACTCCTTGGATATAAATACAAGGTGACCCATAGATAAATAATAATTTTCTCTATTTTTCAATCAACTTTAAAGAAATATTTTGACAATAAAGTTACATTTGTTTTTAAAACAATGGTTAAATTGCTAAAAAAAAATAAAATTGCTCTACTTTTAGAACACCCTGTATAATCTGTCAATGCCATGCCAATCGTATTTTGACAAAAAACAAACACATCCTTAACAAACGTACTAGAATGAAGTCTACTATAATACCAACTGTGCTGCAAACTCTTTAAAATACAGGGTGACCCAAAAAGTTTTCCAGATAAGAAAGACCAATAAACTTACATTTTTCAAAAACTGTTCAATTCCTAGCTCGCTCACTCACAAGCTCACAAGTGAAGCTAATATATAAAGAGTATAAAAACAAATATATCAAAGTGTTACCAATGTATGTTATAACCAGAATGGATACTTGTGACATGTATTACCTAACAGTTTCCTGATCTAAACTAACAGCTTCCAACATTCCAAAACTCACATTGCACTGGAATTTTAATCACACACACAAAAATGCGTTTTTCAAACGTTTAGATTGATTACAGCTGAGATTGTGTAACCCAACCTTTGGCGACAAAGCCCCTATTTATTTTTCCTTGCCCATCCAACTTTCCTCCCTCTTCGAAACTTCAAAGCTCCCCCGCAAAAGATCATTGGTGGATTTTTAGTACCCCGATTGTTTCTGACCACGACATGATTTGTTTCCCACGCTCTTTTCCCCCTCTCTCTCAAAAGAAAAACAGACAAGTGGTTTTTTAGTGAAGCCAAACTCAGTGCAACTTCCCACTCAAGATTCAAAATAAAAAAAAAAAAAAAAAAATTGCGTGGGTGTCGAGACACCAAAAAAAAAATCCCAACCTAAAGTGAGATCCAAAAATAGAATCTTAACATATTTTTTAGAAAAACACGCTATCTGGTGGTAGTGGAAAAGTGAACTTGCAACTCGAAATGACTGACAACGCCCCCGCAATGCGAAGGAAACGTCACGGGGTTTTTGACAAAGAGACACCCTTCGTGTCAACGCCATACCGCTCCTCGGAATAAAATTTCCAGGAATAAAGTCGAAAAACTCTTTCTTACTAACACTATACTTTTTGGGAAAAGTGTCCTTTAAAAAAGGTGACATACGAAACGTCCACTTCCGAGTTTTCCAATCCTGACTCGATTTGGAGAAAACTCATCCTGCAGCTTTAACCATTTATCAATTCGTTATCTCGACAAAACTTGTCACCAAAAAAATAATAAAAATCACATATCACTCCCCCCCCCTCCCTCTCTTTCAATTTTTTGTAGAGAGTTAGAAGATTCTAGTCTCTACCAACTCAACAGTCTCTACTCAACCCTTTGCAAACGGCATTGCAGAAAGATAAAATTTGGGAACAACTCCTTTTTTTTTTAGATAAAAAAGTGTAGAATAAAAATAGAGGGGGTGGTTCATTCTTACCTGTTCGGACGAGTGGGTAAGAAACGAATGGCAGTATTGGAGGGAGAAATGGCCTTTTGGTTCACGAGCAAGAAATGAAAACTGGCAGTGGTCAGGATCACATGTGGCGTACGAAATCCTCCTTAGCGCATGCGCCATATACACGTTCTGTAAATGACAACAGAAATAATGTATTTTAAAAAGATATAGAAAAAAAAAAGTTTCAATTTGGATAGATAATAAAAATAAATAAATCAAGAAGAAAAAACATGGCCAACCATGTTTAAAAAAATCTAGGTGCACCATACAAAGTCAAGTAAGAAACATTTCATTCATTTTAAATTTTTTTTAATCATACATCTTATACTGAAAAAAAGTTTCAACTGAATAAAGATTCCAAACATGTAAGAAAAACGAATTGATTAAAAAATAAATTTTAAAATGGCACACCATACCCAACGTTAAGCAATGAAAACAAGTCGCACATACATAGTCAAAATAAAAACATTTTATAAATTTGTAATTTCTTAATCATATATCTTATACCAAAAAAAAAAAGTTTCATAAATATAACAAAAAAACAAACAATTTCATATGTAAAAAAAATTGACTAAATAATTACTATATTTCAAAAAATGGCGCACCATACCGAATATTAAGCAATAAAAACAAGGCAAAATAGAAAGTCAAAATTTATGCATCATTTTTTTTCTTCATTTTATTTGTAAAAATAATGAAAAAAAAATGTTAATCGGATATTAATACCGAAAAAATGTTTCAAACAAATAAAAATTTCAGAAAAAAATAATCAATTAAATCAAAATGAAAAATAAAATAATGAACATGGCGCACCATATGAAACCAACGTTCACGAATAAAAATGCATTAATTTGTAATTTTTTGTAATCATATTACAAAAAACAATGATATAAGTGCTAACAATAACTATATTGTAAAAATGTAATACTTTTTAATACTAGCTGTGCTGTATGCCGTCAAAAATGACGGAAAGCAATTGATTCAAAATTCATGAACATAATTCACTAGAATGTAACCCCCGTGGTAAGTATGGTAACCACGGGGAATCTAGTAGTAAACATTCCATGTGGTATCGATAGCATGCATCGATAGCATTACCACCGAAACGCTAACACAAACTTATGCAAACTCGGTGGGTTACTGTTAAAAATCGAGGGGGTTACGCTACATCGATAGAATCGGGTTACGTCTCGCGCTTTGGGTAAAAATTTATATGTAGTGATTTAACTCATGTTGCTTTGCAACACTCGTTAGTGTTTTATGTTTACTTCATCTCATTAGTTATTGCTTATGTTTGTGGATATGGAATAACACTTCATTTTTACGTTTGTTGAGTTGTTGTCATGGAAACAGTTTAGCACAAGAGGAAGAGAGACTGGGTTTTTATATTGTTTAATTAGATAATAATTCCATAAAAGTCATTATTTTTAACTAACCTAAAGTGATATCTATGTTCATAAACAGTAGTTTCAGTTAGTCAAAAACAACAATCCCATGACAATGAAGTTCATACGAATGGCTAGTGTTTAATAGACAATTACCGAAACGTTGCATTAACGTCATTTTTTCGTGAAAGAAAAATAAACTTAAAATTCGTGCCATACAAAAACATGCAATTAAAAACACTATACTACTATACATCAATAATACTCGTCATCATTAAAATCCTTATTTCTGCGAGTTTGTTTTTGTCGTTTATTCAAAACCCAATTTAAATAGGGATAAAGAGAAAAAAATAACCGAGAGTACAAGTGCTTAACATACTTTCACACGGTACCAAAAAAAAGTGACCACAATTTGCGTGACATTTCCCATTTTTTTTGATACCGAAATCTAGTTTCATTTGCATTTGTTTAGAATAATCAAGCACATATTTTTGTCAACTTGTTTTCAATATCGCCGCTACAACAAAAACAGTCGCAATTAACTGGTACAAAAAACAAAAAACAAATAGTAATAATAACGTTATTTGAAATTCTAAATCGTTATGTCGTTTCTTTTGGTCAAAAATTTCAATAAATTTTATTTAAGCTTCAACCATTATTAACACTCCAAAAATACAACTAGTTAGGCTTAGATATTATAAACGTTAACACTGCAACTGATAACCAAAGTGTATTAAGTGTACAAAGTGCAAATGTACTATTGTATATACTGCAATTGTATAATGTACATTGTACAAAGGTATTTGAATTGTACTACACTAAAATCCGGTTATTATAATCACGGATAACGTTATCAATCATCTATTGTTATCACAACCAGTCGGTCCCAAAACACTTTTATATCCATTGTTTAATGTTATCAACCGGATATTGTTATCAAAAAAGCACAAATCCCAAAGTGATCACAATAACCGGATTCCGTTGAATATTACATAACACGTTGAATCATACCATAATAACCATAAAAAAATTTTCTTATTGTTATTCTTAACTAGGATTAACAAAGAATTCAATAACAAAACTTTGTTTTTGTTATAAACGTGTTACTTTATAGTCTGAACATAACCATAACAACGCTAAAATAATGTAAACAATAAACTCATATTCTTCATTCATTCTTAACAACCCCTCTTCCTAACAACGCCCATGTAAACGTCAGAAAATGTCAAGAATGTTGGAAAAAGGGGGATCACAAAAGACGGATTTGTCAGCTTCAAAATAAACATTCCATTATTAACAATAGCTTAAAACCTAACCAGGAATAACACGTAATGGACATACTAAGTTTCGAGTCGATTGAATGAAAAATATAGAAATTCATAGCGAACAACTAAACAAACTGCGCTTTATTGATATAGAGAGAATTTGGTTTTAAGAGGCGAGCACTACTCGTAGCTGTTACTCGGCGTCCATTATGTATACAAAGTACACTATAAAGTACTATATAACTTACAAGTACTATACTATTTTATATACACTGACATAACAAAACTATACATACTGTGTACAGTATAAATATATTGTATATGAAAAGTATATTATACATATACAACGTAATTGTAGGATATAAAATGTACTATTGGTTTATTTTATATACAAAACGTAACAAAAGTATACATAGTGAATAGTATAAGTATATTGTAACATGATATACAAAGTATAAGTATAAAAGTATAAATACTCAATAAAAATACACAAATTTAAGGTAAACTTTTCATCTATGTTGGTAGGTGTAAAATATAGTCAAAATATTGAAATTTTTTAATGCTGTTTATCACCTAACCTGGTATCCAAAAGTATTCTAAAATCACGCATATCCATAACCACTAGGTTAAGTACGTTAAAAACAACATTATTTAAAATATTCCATTTATCTGAACGACATTTTACATAAACTCCGCCCATCAACCTAAAGTAAAATTCTACCCAAATTAAACAGTAATTACATAAAGTAATTTTATATACTATTCATTTCGTACACCACACAAGTATACAAAATACACAACACGTATATAAAGTATAAAACACAAAATATATGCAGATTTTTTGTTTGATACGTATCTTATTCAACATAAATTTGGATCACCCTGTAGAAAACCCTCCATTACGATTTTTCGTCATCAAACTGAATAATTTATATCATTAATAAACCCCCACTTTCACCACTTTTTACCAATTTGGCTCGCAGGTGCTTTTTCTTCCACAATCGTATAATAATGAACACACGATTTACGTTTTTCAAAATCGAAAATGTATAAAAGTCAACCACCTTCATCTTTAGTTTCACCTTCACGAACGAGATCCGTGTAGCTAACACGATTTAGGTTAACAACGCACAATGGGAAAACGTCTTACAAAAAATCCCCCTACAAGAACTTTAAAAAAAAACAAAACACCCACGTTACACCCTAAATATATATATTTTATTTTTTGAAAAACCCACCAAAAAAAAAAATAATACAAAATCAAAAATAAACAACTCACATTTGTCGTGCAACTTAATCCAAATGACACCATGACTTTCCACCACACCAAACAAGTTGGACATTACTTTCGACACTTTCATCATCATTGACACGTTTCTTCTTTTCTCAAAACTTGGATATCAAAGAACCAATAACACACTCCTAGGTAACACAGACTTCTCGAAACGTCGGGGTCTTTACTAGGATTTCAAAAATAAAACACCGTTTCTCACAGACATTCGACTCAAAAGTGTATACCTAGAGCATGCCGGGAAAAAGAAGAAGAAGAAGAAAACAAGAAGGTCGTTCTTTTCGAGTCCACTGGCATTTGTCCCCTGAGGCTAACAAACGCGCCGTTTGGGAACCGTGAGAGGGGGGGGGGAACGAAAGAAGGAACAAACTACAAAAAAAAAAACATAGAAACAAAAACTCACACTAAAACGTGGAATTCAACCCCCCAGGCCACGAGCGGCCATTTTCATGGCCAGGAAGTGGGAAATTATGGAAGGGATCACCATGAAAGAAAAGAGGGGGGTAATAAAATGAAAGGAAAAGTGATTTTATAACCCCCCCTTTTTTTTTGCAGTATTGTTACTCTTTATGTTGTAATTTTAGAATATTATTTTTTTATGTAAAGAAAAATGTATTAATAATTTTTTGTATTATTATTATTATTATTATTATTATTATTATTATTATTATTCGAGTTTCACGCTCGAGGGGGTGAAAATAGAAAACGGTCCATCCATCTAGAAAATCATAGCTTTTAGATGATGAGATAACCACCATCATTAGCAACCTCCAAATCCATTTACAAAACCTACTGGTCTTCGTCATCGACACTTTATACAGCAAAAAAATGGATGAAATAACTGAATAAATAAAAGTGCCCACTTTTCCTATTGTTTCTCTTTCGCCGAATTCGACCTAATTCAAAAATACATGGTGACTTAAAATTCAAAACTCATCAAACAAAACAAAAATATTTTAATGATAATTATCGAACCTACATTATAGTCTCTTTTAAAAATATGTAAATATTTTTATTTTATATTTCATTTATTTGGTTTTCTTTCCCCAAATTCGGTGAAATTTTTTAAAATACATTTGACAAACGAAATCGTCTCTTTGAAACTTATATTTAACTGCAAAATAAAGTATTTTACGTTTTTTTTTTGTAAAAATTAATATTATTATAAAAATTTTGGTTAATTTTTCACCGAATTCGATCTACGTGAAGAAATCAAAAAGTTCCTGGAAGGATTGACGTGCAGTGTTAATTTTAATTTTCCGGAAATTTTTTGATCATCACCTATTTCGAGTAATTCCATTTTTGGTTTCACAACTTTTCGATTTATGCGAATTTTGATTGGTGCGAATTTAAATTCATGCGTGATTCAATATTTGATTTATGCGAGTTTCGAATAATTCCATTTTTTTGATTTTTGCAATTTTCTATTTATTGATTTATTTATATATGAGATTTTTTTTTCACATTGGAGTTATGTGGTTTTTGATTTATGCGAAAAACCTTATACGGTTCTCGTTTGATGCGTTTTTTTATACATTGTATTGAACTATACATATAGAGTGAATTCTCATAAACGCGTGTAGATGACAGCTATCCTTTATAGTAGCTTCACTTGTGAGTGAGCATAAAGTAAAAATCGCATAAATCGAATTCGCATAAATCAAAACTTGCAGAAATCTACAATGAAATCACCCAAAACAAAAATCAAATTTTTCAAAGATCGCATTAATCTACATTCACAAAAGTAAAAAATTGCATTAAATCAAATCCTGCAATAATCTAAAATTCGCATAAATCGAATATTCAATTTGTAAACGAATAGCATAAATCTAAATTTGTATAAATCCAAAATTTCACATAAATCGAAACTTAGCGAAATTTGATAATGAAATTACTCAAAACTTGCAGAAATCGAATCACTGAAAAATCGCATAAATCCAAATTCGCATAAAGCGTATTCTTAAAAGAAAATTCTTCATTTCTGTTTGTCTTTTATTTTCGTCATGTAAAATATGGTCAACCGTACCTATATACAGTAATAACCTCCCATCATGATGATGAT
The DNA here is from genome assembly GCA_034695005.1 of Cryptops parisi. Lineage (NCBI taxonomy): Eukaryota > Metazoa > Arthropoda > Chilopoda > Scolopendromorpha > Cryptopidae > Cryptops > Cryptops parisi. The sequence continues at coordinate 12,403 of JAQIWH010000094.1, read as the reverse complement.
CTCTAGAGAAAACGTCTTTATTGGTTTTATATATATGTGTGTATTTTAGTGCAGTTTGGCGCACCATAGACCGTTGTCTGGAAAGTTATGCCAAGAATCCACGAGCGAAGATTAAAGAAACGGATTCGCTAAGAAGCTGTGACATTTGAGAAATGCTCTCTGTGGGCTGCCAATGGAAGACGACACACAAAAAAATAAAAAGAGACGTGATAAAGGCAAACCGAGAGAAAGTAAAGAAACCATTAACCAAAGACTAAAAAGATGTCTTTATCATCGCAATTTTTCCGAGAAAGAACGTATAGATAATTTCAAACCAAACATTTTTGTCGAAAGAGCAAAAAAATCCATCTTTCACCGAAAAATTCACTTAAAAATTTTGCGTTATCTCTCGTAAACCGATAATGAAATGAGGTTGATTCACAAAAAAATTTTGTTTTTTTTTCATTTATATATAAAAATTTTAAAAGAAAAAAAATATATTTATCTAAATTACCACAAAAATCCATGTTATTTACATACTTTAAATTTGAAAAACAAAAAAGGTTTGTTTTTTTTTAAATAGTAAATTATTTTTTTCTTCAAAGGTATCGTGTTGAGTTAGAAAAACCAGTCCGCCAACGTAGAAAACAACTACACAAAAATGCAAATAGCCACACCCCCTAGTATCATTCCTCTTCCACCCACGCGGATTCGAACCATCGACCTCTTTCGACCATCTAACCAACTTCAAAAAAAATATTAAATTAAAAAAAAAAAATTATTTAAAACAAATTATAAAAAAAACAAAAAACAAACTATCAACTTGTAACATGTAACTTGAATTGTAGGTCACCAAACTGAATCGTTCCACTTCAACTCTAATAACCCTTTATCAATTATCCATAGGAAATAGTAACATTGAAAAATATATCTATATATATACTCTGATAAAAATTATGGTATACATTTCATGTAAAATTTTCTCATTATTGATGTTTGTATGAAATAATAAGTTTTTATTGGGTTATAGTAATTTAATGTAGTGCTGATTGGAGTCTTTGTTGTGGGAATAAATGAGAAAATTGTCATCAACGTAGTTAGCATCAAAAAGTAGCTCATGAAGAGAATTAGATACAAGAAAAAAAAAAGAGAAGCGAACTATTAACTGATCCTTGAACTACGCCATTTTTAGAAGTAGTTATCTGATATGTAAGTTAGTTGGTGCAACTTTCAATCGTTTGTTTTTTGAGATGCAAAATACGTGCAATTCAAAATGGCCTCTGTTGTGACTGCAATGATAAACAAATGGCTTCAGAAAATCATCGACAACCAGTTGAGCCACAAATAAGAGCACCGTTGGCTATAAAGGGCGCTTATCTGTATCCATCACGTGTAGCCATGATACACGTGATACAGCACAACAATATAGTTTACATCAATAAACATTTAAATACGTTTGCATAGTACTGTGAAGTGAAAAACCTACTCGTGAACAAATACATTAAACATGCTTTTTAAGCATACTCTTCAGTCTATACAGTATATACGAGTATGTCATATACGGATATATACTGTATGTACATACATAATGCGAAAAATCCACTTTTGATTTTATCCATGTTCCGATTTATGCAAATTGTGCAATCTTTATTTCGATATTCAATTTAGGCGTGTTTTGAGTTATTCAATTTTGGTTTCTCCGTTTCGATTTGTGCGAATTTTGATCAATGCGGATTTTTGTTCACGCGAAATGAAATTTATGCGAACGTTCAGTTAAATATTTGAGTTAAAAGATTTTGAGTAATTATTTCTGCAATTTTCGATTCATTACATATGCATTGTTTTTTGTACATTAGATTAATGCGGGTTTTGATTTATGAGAAGGACTTATGCAGTTCTCGTTTTATGCGTTTTTGGTACCTTAGTTTATACAGTATATAAAAGATTTCAAATTTGATAAACGACTTTAAATGACAGTATAATTTTAATTCCCAGCTCACTCGCTTACAAACTCACAACTCACTCACAAGCGGATCTTGTTTTATGCGTTTTTTGGTACATTGGATTATACCATAAAGATTATTTTTCTCATAAATGACTGCAGATGGCAATATACGTCTAATTCCCATCTCACTCACTCACAAACTCACAATTGACGCTAACATAAAGAGCATAACAAGTTACGTATAAACGAAATGTATACTATAATTTGAGCCACATAAAAACCTCCTAACGTATACCATAATTTGGGACAAAAGGAGTATTCAAATAGTGTAGTACACTTTCTTAAATGACATTCGGACACACCTTTTACAACACTAACTTCCTCAATAACAAGTCATTGAACGCGAATTTCTTTTCCTCTACTTTTTTATATAGAAATCTATCCTTCGCAATTTTTCCTTCTATTCCAATTGACCGACAAACTCCCTCTACAAAAATAAATATAAAAAAATATCCCCCACATAAAATAAAAATATCGTTCCATTCAAACGATCCAATGAAAAACTGCCTGTTGCTGGAAACCACATTTTAAAAATAAAATAAAAAAGCCAATTCAAACAACATATGGTACCAACAACAAATAACATAATAGACTTCCACAATAAAAAATATTTATATACATATAGATATATATATATACATATAAAAAAAATTGAATGTAAAACACACCTATTTACTTTCAAAAAACGTCGATACTTTTTGACCGAAACTTTCTTACGTCAGCAAAATTTCAAAAATATAAAAAAATAAAATACCCCCGCAAAAAATCACGTGAGTGGAATAAAAAGTACATTAAATAGATATAAAAGAAAATTTAAAAAATAAAACGAAAATGGTATAACAATATAGAAAAAGATATGGAACACCGTGTATATTGGAAAAATTTTGATAAAAAAAAATAAAATAAAAGTGACCTCGTTCAAATCGCGTTTACATTTAATCACTAAGCGCTTTAGAGAAAACGCTAGAAAATGGAACCTCTCACTTTTTCGTTCGGAAAAAAATAAAAACTGTCGTGAATTATTCATGGTCGAATTCAACAAACGCCAGCGATTTTCACACCGAAAGACCCATAAAATATAAATAAATTCCCAAACAGGTGCGCGCACCTACCAAAACGACTACCCACTCTACTCCATTTATATATACAACTACTACATTGGGGTGGGGGTAAAAGAAAAAGAGAAAAGGTGCAATGGTTCACTAGGGAGGCGAAAAACCCATGAATAATCAACGTCACGCCACTCAAACTTGTGAAACTAAAACCCACGAGTATTGAAAAAAAAAGGAAAAGACATTTTCCCAAAAATGTGGAGGAAAAATTGCGACATTTTGTTTTTTTTGTGTGTGGTTATAAGTGGCGAATATGACGCCATAGACGAATTTTTCGAAAACTGGTTCGCGTTATTATTTTTTTATAAAAAGTATAATAGACATATTGACTTAAGAAACCGGTATAATTTGTCAATATTTTAGTACAAAAAATTTAAAACAAAAAAAGTTGTAAATTTCACAAACAAAAAATAATGCGAAGAAAATGGCGCAGTTTCAAACCCCAGGTTTTGTATTTCACTAAAAGCTGCGGAATCTTTGTCATATTATTTTTTTTTAATAAAAATTAGAAATATAATAGAGATATTGACATAATTCGGTGTAAATATGTTATTATAAATGATACAAAAATTTTTTTTTAATTATTTGTTTTAAAAAATAATACATGAAATGGCGCTATTTTTAACGTCAAGCATCGTAGTTCACTAAAAGCTGCAGAATCTTTATCGTGTTATATTTTTTAATGCAAACTAAAATAAATTAAGAAGTCGGTATAAAATGTTGATATTTTTGGATAATACAAAAATGATTCTAAATAAGTATAATTAAAAATAGCAATGTGTAAAATTGCGCAGTTTCCAACGATAAGCATCGTAGTTCACTCAAAGTTGCGAAATAAAGTTGAGATCGGTCGTGGACTCCGCCTGCAAGCACATCCCTATCACTTTCTCCAACAATACATTGTCGACAATCCAAATACTCGCACGACTTATCAATATACAATAAAACTTCCATCATCATACAACAAGTATGTTTTAAATCGTTACCCTTTTAATAAAATATATATGTGGAATGTCATCCCAACCTATATACGTAAACTTGTTTTTACTTGTGAACAATGTATAAACGAATGTGTTCATTTTAAAAAAAAAACTTTTTAATTATTCATTAAGTTTATAGTTATTAATTTTACTTCGTTGGAACTGGATTCAGTTTTTCATGTTTATTTTTGGTTTTGTTTTTATTTACAAATCTATTAATTTCTTTAATTTCTTTTTGATTTTTTGTCATGATTGTATACTTTAACTTTTAACCATGTGTTTGTCCCTACGGGACGTGAGATTTTCAAATAAAATAAAATAAAATAAAATAAAATACGTTTGATTCCATATTTTGAAGTGTGGGATCAAATTGTGATAACATAAACAATAAAGGGGATAATTTTTGTCTTGATTAATTGGATTTTTTGTGCTATTGTAAAAATATTCTTGAGTCTTTTGACAATGAAAATATTTTTATGCACCCTGTTAATTAATTGTTCAATATGTACACTATAATTAACAAATTAAAAAACTGACTTCAAAAATTGCACAGAAAAACATAAAATATATTTTCAATACAATCATTTACGGTATACGTTACTCAATTCTACTACAAATTAAATTTGATATTACTTAATATCACGAAATTACAAGTATATAGATATATGACTTTTTACGACCTGTACATTTGAAGTCGGCGCAACGCATTTTGCTCATTTATGTTTCTATGCATATGTGTTGAGCCGACTTCAAATGTACAGGCCTTAAAAAATTATATCATATCAATATAATTTCATAATAATAAGTAACATCAAATCTAATTTGTAGTAGAATTGAGTAACGTATACCATAATCAATTGTATTGGAAATGAAATTATTTTGTTCTTTTCTGTGCAATTTTTGAAGTCGGTTTTTTAATTTGTTAATTCTTTCTTTCTTTTTTTCTTTGGAAAGCTATCACTACTCTATTCAAAAACCTTTGATGACGTGACAACATGACATCCAATACAGTTGAATAACTACGAATACTACTGATTATATACTGCAGTGTACAAAATATGATTTCATTACTAACAATGTAGGAAACTGCAATTGCCCAACTCTTTGTATATCGTTAAAATTAGGAAATTTTGGGCACTGGCTTCAGCAATCAGAAACAATTGTTATCCAACTCACTTTGTGACTTAATTGTTTAATGACAGTGCTAAAATGAGAGCCTGCAGAAAATTACATAACAGTTAGTCAGTTACGCATGTCTCGTTATGAAGCCTGTTTTTGACCTAGGCGTTTTTGGTGGGACCACCAGAGTGGAATGCCAAGTCAATACCCAAAGTTTAATATCAATCGGAACAACAGTTCTTGAGTAATTGATGTACAAATATCACGACAGTTATGTCTATTATGGCGTCTTATTTTGGCATAGGCATTTCAAATTTTTGTGGGACAGCCTGTGAGAAATTGCAAGTCGATACCCAAAGTTTCGTACGATTCGGTCCAGCATGTCCAAAGTTTAGTACCTATCGGTCTACCAGTTATTGAGTAATCGATGTGCATACATCACAACAGTTGTGTTTTGATTATGGCGCCCCCTTTTGACATAGGCGTTTCAAAATGTTGTGGGACTGCAAAACAGGAATTACATTGAAACATGACGTATTTTTAGTGACTTGTACAACTTAATTTATAATCGTTAAACACTAACTTAGCATACAATAAAAAAATAAAAAGAAATATATATCCAATAAATTTTATTTTTACTTTTTTGAAGTACCACCTTTTTTATTACAATTCGATGCCGAGTTGGCGTTTTTTTTTATCTATTTATGTTCAGTAATCTGGCAATTAGCATAATCTTCCCAATTCGCACAACGATTTCTTGATTCAACGATTTCTTGTTGCAACTTGCAAATATTGTTAATGGTAATTTTTCACAATCAAACTCATTGAATTAAACTCCGTCTAGCGATCGGAGAATCAATTGAAGGGCCTGGTGTAACAGAGTATTAAGTTTGTTAAAAATGACTTGGAATCATTTTCAAACGTGTTAGGTTCAATTCTATTTTCCTAAGACATAATTTTGAGCAAAACAACATTATGTGCGAAGCTATTAGTGTGAAATAACCCATAGACATCAAAGCAAAGTCAGATTTTTAAACTAGTTTTCATTGAATATTGTAAAATTTTTTACTTAGCACCAGGCCTTTCATGTATTAGGCTAAGAAAGGTGTATGGCATTATGGCATATCCTGAACTGGCCATCCAAGGGTTATTAAATTTTGATAGATTGAATTCTTCAACAACACTTGCTTGTATACCAAATTTTAAATCTCCAGACATAGGAATACCAGTTGAAATAACCGCAAAAATGTAAAAATTAGGCCTACAACATAGAAAAGGTTGAAACCGACAGCGTCCAAGTTAAATAAAAGAAGAAAAAATACAACACATTTGAAATGTAAAAAAATAATAATAATGCATTGTTTTTAAATTTTGAAAAAATGAAGTGAAAATGGGATAAAGTGGGAAAATATTGATTTTGAACATTTCATTTTATATTTTTATATTTCGTATAAAAATTTGTTACTAATATTTATAGGTATTGGAACAAATTTTGCATGGAAAAATATGGCTTTCAATATAAAAAATTTCAATAGAAAGCAAGAATAAATAAATCTTTGCCCAGGAGATCGAATCAGTGATCTTTCGTGTATACCTAGGACTCAAAGAAAATGCTCAAACACTACTGTACTATAAAATTAAGCACATATTGCTATCAGTGGTGGGTAGCGAAATTTATAACGTTACGTTGCTACACCTTTCTACATTTTCTGTTACGTTACGTTATTTTTGGTAGCAACAATTTACAAACGTTACGTAAGTTTTCAAACGTTACCGGATACAGTTAATGTAACATTATTAAATACTAGAATGTAACCCCCGCGGTAGGTATTGGTAACCGCGGGGAATCTAGTTATGAAAACATTCTACGTGGTATCGATGGCATGCATTGATAGCATTATCATCGAAACGCTAACACAAACTTATCGGTGAATTACTGTTAAAAATCGAGGGGGTTACGCTACATCGATAGAATCGCGTTACGTCTCGCGCGTTATTTAGGGTAACTATTATATTGTGATATTTAATACAAAAAATATGAGGTATTTGTCTGTTAACAACTAGCCACTACTTTAAGGACGCTGGATCTCTATGGGTACATATTCTAGTTTAGGTTAGTTAAAACACAGAAACAATGTATTTCAGCATTAAATGCATGTTTATGGCGTGTTGTTATTTTTCATCACAAGGTTAATACATTTTGTATATAAAATATATACTGTATATAAAATAGGTTTAAAAAGTTGTTTATTCAACTGTAAACAGCTATTATTACAATTGATATGGGAGCATTCATTCGCTATTTATCTCAAAGAAAAAGGTAATTTCTTCTATGAACTGATGGTATTAAATGAAAAGCGAGCATTGCAGTGAGTGGAGATATCTTTTTAACTATTTTATGAAGTTGAGTAGATCGGCTAGTTGCTGTTGCTATTAAATTTTGCTTTAGAGAATGAAGTGGGTGCTGTTGTTGCTTGAGTACTTTACTGAATTCAAGCAATCTACTGTATAATATTAAATCAATTTCGAAATTGTTAGGAAGTTTCGAGTTGTGAGGAATTTCGAAATAGAAGAATAAATACTTAAGTTAGAATTCGGATAATTCGGTTGGAGGCAATTTGTACAGTACGTGTCCGATATTTTGGGGCGTCGCTCTAAATTATAATAGCATATTGTATGATTGGGATGATTTTAATATTAATAGGCCGTAGTGGTGGCCTTTTAAAGTGGTATTGAAGTTTACATGTTAATTATCATATATAACACCAAGTTAATTCATTTTTATATAGAGTATTTTTTATTCCATTTTTATTTCATTTTTACAGACATAAGTTCATTCATATTCATATTTATTTTCGATCAGTATTGTTGAACAACATTGTCCTGTTTTTTAAGGTTTCTTGCAATTCTTGTTTGTGAATTTGTACATTTCGGCAGCCACGATAATTCCTGAATCTGCTGGACACAGCACAGTGCTCCCTGCTAAACGCTCACTGAAAATAAATGTTAATTATGTTATAATTTATATTCGTAGAGTTTGATATAATTAAACAATATTATTATAGAATCTTAGAAAATAAAAAAGACATATACAATAAAACTTTGAATGTAATGATTCTAAGATCATATTAGATTGTTGATTATATAAAGTTTATAAGCTCAACGGATTCCTTTACTTACGTTTCATTTTGTATATCCATAGGTTCAATTCGAATCTCTTTGACTTGAAACGAATCATTCGTGTAACAGAGTTTACCATTATTGTACACATAACTATAAGCTAAACATTTAATTTCTACTTTGTTTATTTGTCCCAGATCATTAGGCATTCCAACGACTTGCTTAATGACACTTCCTCCCCTAAATGATAAAAAAACAATGATGTTGGTACAGAATGAAAGCATTTTCATTTACTCATGTAGAAGTTTGGTTTATTGAATTGAAAGACAATTGTACTAACTTGACTTTCATTTGGAACAATTCAATTTTTTTATTTGATCCATAAACGATGAAATCAATATATCCATATTTAATTGGTGCTTTTAATAACACTATTTCGATACTGTACTGATGGACTGAAAATATTAATATTTTGGATATCACGTTCTTTCATTATTATTTTTTCTAATTAACCTAGATATACTAAAACTCACGTCACAAACATACATAATATGTAGATAAACAAAAAATCCCTGATCCACAGATACGATGACAGACATATACACAGAAGCACACACATGTCTTGATAAATACATTATATACTGTACAAAGTAATGCTAATGACAACAGTTACTCACAAAACATGTACGCAATTTTTTAAAAAAAATGTTACAATTTATAGTAGGCTATGTCAAACCATGGCTAATAAGATACTAATAGTATATTATTAGCCATGGTTAAACACCATTTATAAATGCTTTTACTTTAAAACTTTTTTTATGATTGAAAAATATTTTATCCTACCCTTTTTTGTGTTTATCAATTTCAGGAATGCAAAACAGTTCATGCAAAAAAAACAAAAAAAAAACTGCCTGGTATATTTTAGCCATGTTTCGGGAAAACATTAGTGCTCATGGTGTCTTCAACACCATGACGTTTAAAATAACTTGACTAAGCAAACAATGTCTATTAAATCGAAAATTTAATAATTTGGCTGGATAATTGCTGTAGCGTAATTACTGTAGGCGATCCCGAAACATGTATTTAAGTAGATTGTGCTGATTGCTATCAATATCATACAAAAAACTGATCTTTGAAAGGGTGCGTTTTGTTAGTGACGTAATTTTTTAACATCGTCGTAAAGTAATTGATCCAAGAATGTAAAATTACAAACTTAAAAAATACAATAGTATGGACTTCATACCATAATAGGGAATACGGTCAGAAGTAATAACATCAAATTGACGATTAACTGGTAAATGTTTTTACCTCATATTTGTGTTTATCAGTTTCAGTAATTCAAAACAGTTCATACAACAAACTGCTCAATATAGCTTACGTCAGTCATGTTTCGGGGAAACATTTGTTCTCATATTGTTAAAGACATATGATATGGAAGAAAAATTAATATTCATTGAATGAAACTGAAAATTTAATAATTTGGTTGTAAAATCTGAAGACGGAGACTACAGCATCCTCGAAACATGTTTTATGTGTATTGAGCGGATTGTTATTATCATACAAGAAGCCAACTTTTGGAAAGTTGCGTTTTGTTAGCGAGATAATATTTTAACATAGTCTTGAATTAACATTAGTCAAAGAATGTAAATTTTCAAAAAACACAAAATGTAATAGTATGGACTTCTTACCACAGAAGGGAACATGATCGGAAGTAATGAGATAAAAATGACGATTAACTGGTTCAGTTTGTTTTACTTCGTTGGCATAATATCCCATTTTGAGACACCGACTACCATCTACACCACAACTGTTGCACTTGCCATCAATAAAAGACTGGTAACTGTCACATTGATGAGCCACAAAAGGACAAGAAGATGGGTTAAAAGCATTATTGTAAAACTGGTACGCTCGTCCATGCCTACATGCAATACCTGAAAAATTAATGTTGTTTTGTTATAACGTGTGAGATGGTTTAGATTCGTAAACTACGTTATTTGAAGTTAGATTGTGATAGGATTTCCTGCATGATATTTTATAAAATTCTAAATTACAGTTTTAGAGCCCTCTGTCACACTCAATGTTTGGTGTGGCAAATCGCGCAATTTTTAAACCACAGTGATGATTCTTGTAAACCACTTTTTAAAACTGCATAAGTTGGGAAACTTGTAATTTAAACTGCCGCGACACAGCTGTGTACAAATGGCTTGACTTGTCACACCAATTATTGCGCGTGACAGGGGGCCATTATTCTGATTCGTGAAGCATTAATAAAAATGTTCACCTCGTTTTTTATGAGATAATTCAAGTCTTTTTTCTTTTTTGGAATCTCTTTTAAAACTACATCCCGGCTGTTCTACTCCTCCGTTGGGATAGAAATCAACATGTCCTACAGCTTGCTTCATTCCAAAACCTTTTAAGCAAATATACTTGTATATAGCAAAGTAATATATAAGTGTAGCATATAGTAGATCTCTAAATATTATGTATACACAGTACAAAAGTAAGTCAACAATTATTTGCAATTCATCACTATGGTGGTCATAAAGTCTTTTGCTAAAAAAAAATAATTATAAAAATTGTTACAGTTACAATGAACAAATTGTAACAGAATATAGATTAACTCATAACGTTATTTTGGTTTTCATGCTGAGTTTGAGTATAGAAGGCGCTGTATCGCTAGAATGAAAAATGATTTCCTTATTTGATCGTGATTTATTCCCAGCATAATTTTAGAGGAGATTACAGACCATCACTACTAGACTACAAAAGCATAAGAGCTTAGTATTACAGGTTAAGAGACGAGAATGTCTCCAATGAAGCCCCTTGTCAAATGGATTTGGGGGGGCTTCTCTCGCACTGCATCGTTGTTTAACAGCCTCCAATATAAGGAAGTCGTTTTCTTATTCTAGCGATTACAGCACCTTCTATTTAAACTCAGCATGCATGTAAAAACTGTAAAACTCTTCGTTCATTCTAACTAACAGTTTATTTTATTTATTTTTTTTTTGGAATGAGGAAAGTACTTTATGACCACCCGTGTATACGTATATAAAAACTCAGATAGGTTTGGGTGTGTCTCATTGTGTCTAGAACACTTGAATTCCGTGGGCATGCCATAATAACGTGCATGTAAACAATGATACCTATGAATAAATGATACCTAATGAGTTGCTGGATTGACAAAAAATTGCGTACGTACGTATCAATATTCGTACTGTATGTACGAATATCTTCTTGGTGATTCTTATATTTTCTTAGTTCATGTTATGTATGATTCTTACAGTAACAGTATACGTACACTTTAATTGGATCTAATTGGCACTTACTTATATTGATTTTACAAAACATTGATTCTACAAAACATTATTTAATTTGAACTAATTACGCAAAAAAATCAGTAACTTAACGATTTATGATATAGCCACCTATACACCGTTGGTGTAGTAGTGCACAATTAACATAACGGGGTCCTTCTTAATGCTGTTACTTATTTGATCTCTTAGTCAACATTTTATAAGGATGTTTCCAGGTAACCCAGGTTTTATGGGACATATGACTTCAAAATTGGGTAATCAGTATGTGAAAAACACGATGGTATTTAGAGAAATTAAAATTTGTAACGTAAATATATCACCAATGGCGATAAAGCAAAATCATACACCGATTTGAATAGATTAACAAACGAAACATAAATTACTATTAAATAAGATTGTGGCCTAGGTTGGTTTATATTTTGTGTACTCACTTCGAATTTTCCCCTTTCATGTTGGTTAAGTTAAGTTTAACGTTGGTTAGGGAGGTACATTGGGTTCTTAGGTTAGGTTCAGTCCCATGTGTGATTATTTTAGATAAATAATCTCATAAAAATCTCAGAATTTTTATTTTTATTTTTTTGAAAATTTTATTGTATTATGTACCGTATTGAATTTGTACTATAAATTGTTGCTTTGCTTTCAACATGAAATAAAATACATGTACAGCCATCCTACAGATTTATATTCTATGTATTAAACTTTGAATTATTTATACTTAACCTATGTACTTATTAACTTATTCCTGATGTTAATCCTACAGATGTATAAAGTAGC